>PVHX01010910.1:0-67227 GCA_004024805.1 Geosciurus inauris
TGCTGAAGTCACTCTGCTTGTGGCAATGGCTGCTGGCTGGTGGCCCTGCTTACACGCGCAAGTGAAATTCCTGCCCGGGTAGCTGTATGATGATATCCAGAAGCTGGCTGGGAGATGGTATTTCCACAACTTCAACCTCTGGCTCTGGAGAGACTGACCACAGCGTCCGTCTAGGCCGCCATCTTGGAACCGCCCCTCCTACCAAAATTTTTCAGTGAAATTCATACTGAATACATGCCTTTTCTTGGGTAAATTATAGAAAAGCCTTGTTTTGGTTTGAAAAAGTCTGTGAAGTGGTAGAGTCTTTTTACCTAGGATATGGCCTATATGTAATTCACTAAGATAAAAAGATACACTACCAAATTCACAGTATTATCAGATAACAAGGTGGACTAGAACTATAATTTTGTTTCAAATAGTTATACGATCATTCCAAATTGAATTCAACATCAATGTCTATATATTCTATGTAAAGAATAATTTTGGTGACTGAAAAATAGGAAATATTTCCAGACTAGACTGAGGTATGGGTAGGGGCTTAGATTGGAGGTTATAATGCTAAGTGAAATAAGCTAACTCCCAAAAGTCAAAGGTTGAATGTTTTCTCTGATATGTAGAAGCTAGTCCAAAGTAAGTTAGGAGAGGAGGTTTATAAAAAAGAAGAAAGTCAGTGGAGTAAACAAAAGGGAATGAGGGAAGGGAGAAGGGATGGGATACGGAAAGACAATAGAATGGATCTGACATAATTTCTCATGTACATATTAATATACCATAGTGAATCTCACAATCATGTACATCCACAAGATACAAATTTTAAAAAAACTATAAGTTAAAAATAGAAAGGGAAGTCTGAAAAGAGAACGGATGTAATAAGAGAGAGGTGGAAGACCAAATGCACTCAAATAATTGGACAAAGTATTGACTGTTGAGTACAGAGCGATCAAGCAATTCGGTGAGACCCTGTCTCTACATAAAACACAAAATAGGGCTGGGGATGTGGCTCAGTGGTTGAGTGTCTCTGAGTTCAATCTTCAGTACCAAAAAAAAAAAAAAAAAAAAAAAAGGAAGAGATTTTGAGAGACAAACAAACAAAAATCCTAGTTACTGAAATTAGAAGGGGGAACAAACACTTTAGATTTTGAGTCTGAGAATATTTAAGTCTTAGATATTCCCAAGTTGGCCTCATATTGAAAAGTCACAAAATCTCTTGAGGTAATGGATCATTACTGGAGTCCAATAGCTAAATAATTTTGCTTTTTGTAAGTGTTTTGATGTTAATTTATGAATATTATCTAACTGTATATGGGTTTGTGAAGCTACTTTGAATGGGAAATTGCTATATATTAGGCAAGTCAGAATGTGTTTTCTTATACTTTGTAATTACTGTTACTACAAAAGATTGCCATCAAGTTCATGCCGTTTAACTTTCCTATAATCTCATACTTACTTCAAGCAGCTGGTAAGAAAATTGATAATATATAATATATCCAATCAAAGAAGGGGTTTTCAGCAAAACACCTGGCAAATGTGAAGTGAACTGAAAGAGAAGTCATAATTTATCTCATAACCTTTAGATATGAGAGGAAGCAAAAAAGAGTAATTTGAGAGAACCCTTAGGGAAGAGTTAGAATTCCCTCCTTATAGTTTCTCACATAGTTTGTGAGGATGTAAACAAAGGTAAATGTTGGATTTGATGCAACTGTCACATATTCAGAACAGCCCCTGGTCACATGATGCTGCATTAAATTCAAAGCTAATGTCACAAAAAAAGCAATGCCTCTCAAGCTTTAACGCACATTATGTAGGAGTCTTTTGAAAATGAAGAATCTGATTTTTAAAAATGTTGAGTTCCAAGAGTTTACATTTCCAACACACTTTCTTGTGATGGCTACATGGGCAGAGAGTAGTCCTGGGATTAGTCTTTTGAGTTTCCCTTCTTGTGAAAATGGAGAACTTTAATGTTAGATGTTAACATCGTCTTTGGAAACATTATCATATGTATAATATAAGATGTAGATCTGAGGCTAAATGAACATTGTCTCTTCAGTCATGTATTCACTTGGGCATTCCTTTAAGCTGTGCATGAATCTGGAGGTGCTGGACAGTGTCACTATTAGACCTGGCAAGTGGGAACCTTGTCCCAGTCCTGCAGCTCAGAGAGCCTTGCTCTTTGGAGTGCCTTTTTTGAATTTTTTAAGTCCTCTTTTGGTGTCTCTTCTGTTTCTTCCCTTTGTGGTATTCTTTCTCTTCCTGCATATATTGTTGACAAGATATCCTGGAGAGCTCTGAGACTTGTATCTATGAGGTCTTCTGGGACCCTGTTTCTGGGCTTCACTTCAGGAGGGGGACCTGGAAAGCAGATTGCTACTGTTGGTTGGCAAGGTACTTCTTTTGCAGAATCATGTGAGATTGGGCTTTCAGAATGATGTTGGCATATTTATTTTAAGTGATGTTCAGTTACATTGGACATAGTTCTAATTCAGAGCTCTGAGTGCTCATTATCTGTGTTCTGAGCACGGTTTCACCTCTGATATGTAACATTCGAGGGCTGCAGGCATGGAATCAAATATCTTTATACCTTTGCCACTGTCACTCAGGGCAGTCACCTCATCTCCTCTATGTCATGGGTCAGGCAGTTCTTTGTGGGGGACTGTATCTATTTCTTGTGACTGTATCTATTTCTAGCTTATTACTTCTCCATAACAATAGATCATTCTGATTGATGTAGTGATGCTCTGTTCTCCATGACGGGCGTTAAGCTCTCCCAGAGGAGGGTCAGACATTCCTTGTGTAAAGGGGACTGCCGATTTTGTTCTCCTGGGACAAAATAATCCCCTCCTGCTGGAGATAGTGAATGGGAAGCAGGTTGCAGTCAACAAGAAAAATATCAATTCTGAGAATGCAATGTTTAAGGCTGAAAGAGTTCAAGAGAAGTCATATTTGGAAGATGTGTTATTCTGTTATGCTATAACATTCTAAATAATAAATCGAATCTATCTAGAATTCAAATTTATCATTTGTATTTTCCTGAATATCCTGAATAATTTTTGAGTTTGTGGTTATTTTCAAAGAAATGCAATAATCATCTTGAGAGATTAGAAGCAGTATTCACAATGGATGATGCAATGCCCAAAGTAATGATGAAATCAATACTAAATAAATAGCAGTAGGATATTGTTTTAGTCAGCCTTTTCACTGCTGCGACCGAAAGACACAACCAGAACAATTGTAGAGGAGGAAAAGTTTATTAGAGGGCTCACGGTTTCAGAGGTCTTAGTCCCTAGACAGCAGGCTTCATTCTTTGGGGCTCGAGGTGAGGCAGGACATCATTGTGGAAGAGTATGACAGAGGGAAGCAGCTAACATAGTGATCAGGAAGCAGAGAGAGGTCTCCATTTGTCAGATATAAATATATACCCCATAGCCATGCCCCCAATTCCCACCTTCTCCAACCACACTCTACCACTTCAGTTACCACTCAGTCAATCCCTATCAGGGGACCAATTCACTGACTGAGTTAAGATTCTTATAACCCAATCATTTCCCCTCTGAACCTTCTTGCATTGTCTCACACGTGAGCTTTTGAGGGACACCTCACATCCAAACCATAACAGATATTTCAGAGGGTAGAAAATTCATATCATTCTAATATAAACATGTTACAAAGAGCCATAGCATTATGAATAATAACAGCATTGTTACCCCTTTTTTTGTGGTGAAAGGTGATGTTGACAAGGAATGGATTATTTGATAATAAAGGAAACAAAGAAATAACTCCTGGACCAAATAAGAAGCGATGTTACCTGGGTATCAAGAAGGATTTTCACATGCACTGACTGGACAATAAACCAATAGCCCATTATTCAAATTCTCTTCAGCAAATCACAATACCACTGGCACACAAACTATGAATTTTATGATACATCTTTATTTAAGTGGTTTATATAGACAAGGGCATTGAAATAACTATTTGCCTATGGATCTGCATTCTAGTGGCAGTCCTGGGACTAGGATTTTGGTGGGAGTGATGAGTTAGAGATTATCATAGTAAAACATTTAGAAACTCAGCTGGAGCTTATAGGAAAGAAGTCTGTATTTGCAATATTCAAGGAAAATGGGCAAAAAGAGCTCAATTGTGTTTCCAGGCATTTCGGTGAGCTTTACTCAGAAAGGCTTACAACCAAAAATTAAATTAAAACAAAACTTTGGTCCAAGGGTAGAGCTCCAGCTTAGCATGCACAAGGCCCTGGCTTCAGTCACCAGCACCAAAAACTAAATAAAAATAAAACAAAAACAAACCAAAAAAACAGAAAGTTTTATTTTTTGTGGGGATTTATTTGGGGAGGATTATGTTGTTAATAGATGTATAATTAAATATTTTTTAATTGGCTGGTGTGTTTAGTAATTGCCCGATAAGGTTTAAAAAACTCAAATATGTTCAAGAACTTCCATCAAGTAAAGAACAAGGTATTGAGATTTCACAATTAGAAATCTGTGTAAATATTTTGCTCACCAAGTTAGATAAACAATATGGTTCATTATTTACTCCCATGCTGTGAGAAAAATTGAACACTGAGGACAGATTATTAGTAAAATAAATTCCTTTCTAACTCATATAGTCAAAGAAATGAGACAGAATTTTCATTGTTCACAAAGAGCCAACTCAAAGCAATATTGAAATCCCCCATCAAAATAGAAATCATTATAAATATTTTTTGGAAGGCAGCCTGGCAGTATTTTCTGAAATTTTAATGGTTTACCTTATTATTTATATATCTAATAATTTAGTTTATAAAATATTTGCACAAAATTGCAAATATCTATGTAAAAACATATTTACTATTTTTCTCCTTGGTGGCCTAATAAACACTTAGTCCTTTCCTGCTGCTGTAACAAAATACCACAGACAGGTTATTTGTAAACAGTAGAAATTTATTTCTCACAATTCTCTAGTTTTGAGACATAGAAAGGCAATTAGTTTTGCTGCTAGTGCCAAATCAATGTTTTTAATATAAACAGCACTGAAAAATGTGAAAGCTTTGAAACTTTGACTGTGTGCTTAGATTCACATCATTAATGTGCATACACCTTTGTCATAGATCATTTCATTTTGGTTTTGTGACCAATCACTGCTTCAAATTGTATATTCTGTATACGACTTAAAGCTGCCAAGGCACGTTCAGGAAGAAACCTACATAAAAAGAAAAAAAAAATGAAAAAATTCAGTTTTTAAAAATCTCTGACTCCAAAGGCATTTGTTGTCAGTTAAAATGGCTTGAACATTGAGTTATCTGAGCTGCATTTAATTTTCCTCTCTTCCTGAGTGCCCCCCTCTTTTGTGTGTCTGAGCATTAGTAGTCTATATTGCAAGCAAATATAAAGAAAACACTGAACATAACACCCTTCTCACCCTCTCATCTTCCTTAAGTAAAATTGTATGACACCTTATATCATTAATGATTTAAAACTGAAGGTCTGAGCTCATTGCTGAAACTGTTGCTTAATCTTGATGTCAAGAGCATACAGAGAGACGACACAAGAACACATTCCATCCATTCCTCCACCTCTCCTTAAGTGCAAACTGAATGTCTATTACATATTCTATAAAAAGATAAACTAAAGAACTTAAAAAATAGCTACTGCCTTTAAGGAATTTATTGTTTAGCAGGGAGGCTAATATGGAAAAATTGAAACAATCAATGAAAGATATCAACCACATACAATTAAGGGCTGGAACCATGAGGAGGGTTACCATGGGCTGGAGTGTCAGAAAAAACCTTCAAAAATACAATTGTATGTTCAAGGACAGATAAAATTTTAATAGACCAATGAAAGAAGAGACATGGAAAAATACAGAAATAATGTGTTCTGCAAAGAAAGTCATATTGACAGTCATTTGGTATTGTTCTCTAAATATTCAATTCCTTGCCTTGGGACAAGAGAACAGGACAGGGATAAGAAAAGAGCTGGTGCAGGCCTTTCAACTACTCACAAAAAGAAACCTTCATACTAGTAGCTGCATCTGCTCACAAAATATGTCTCTCTGAAGAGAAAATAAGTGTAAAGAAGATTAACAAGATGGCCCTGTTGCTGAAAAAAACAAATTCATAATTATAGTTGGAGATTTCAAGGATCTTCTCTTATTTATTTATTCATATATTTATTTATTTATTGAGAAGACACTAGTTAGTTTGTTCTTTTTTTTTTTTTTTTGGTACTCAGGATTGAACTCAGGGGCCCTCGACCACTGAGCCACATCCCCAGCCCTATTTTGTGTTTTATGTAGAGACAGGGTCTCACTGAGTTGCTTAGCACCTCGCCGTTGCTGAGGCTGGCTTTGAACTCACGATTCTCCTATCTCAGCCTCCCTAAGTGCTGGGATTATAGGTATGTGCCACTGCATCTGGCTTGTTCTTTATTCACATTGGAAAGTTACAGGTTACTTATCAACAAAATGACTGTTCAGGACAAAGAAACCCAGAGGCTTTTATGTACAAGTCCATCCCTGGGATCATACTTTCTGAGGGGCCAAATGAGCCCCAGGTCTCTGGGAACCTACTGTAAAGAAGCAGGAAACAAAAGCCAGTCTGACCTGGGCACTTGCTTTCACTCAAGGGAAAGTAGCAGCTGCTGGTGTTCTAGTCCCTTCCAGTGGGTGTGGGTTCTCTCAGTTATGGATAGAACAAGTGGACAAAAAAATCAATAATGCTATAGAAACTCTGAATAACTCTATGAACCAATTTGACCTAATTGAAATTTGTAGAACACTCAACAAGAGCAGAATACTCATTCTTTTTTTAATTTTAAATATTTTTTTAGTTGTCAATGGACTTTATTTTATTTATTTACACATAGTGCTGAGAATCGAACCCAGTGCCTCACACATGCTAGGCAAGCGCTCTACCACTGAGCCACAACCCCAGCCCAAATTACCTATTTTTTCTTTTTTGGTACCAGGGGTTGAACTCAGGGGTACTCAACCACAGGAGCCACATCCCCAGCCCTATTTTGTGTTTTATGAAGAGATAGGATCTCATGAGTTGCTTAGTGCCTTGCCATTGCTGAGGCTGGCTTTGAACTCGCGACTCTCCTATCTCAGCCTCCCAAAGTACTGAAATTACAGGAGTGCGCCACCGTGCCTGGATCATTCTTTTTTTTTTTTTTTTTAATTATTCTTTTCGTTGTAGGTTTATTTATTTATTTATTTATTTATTTATTTATGTGGTACTAAGGATTGAACCCAGTGCCTCACACTTGCTAGGCAAGCGCTCTACCACTGAGCTACAACCTCAGCCCCAGAATACTCATTTTTTTCAGGTGCATCTGGAACACTTTCCAACATTTTGCATGTATGTTCATCTATACTATATATTCATCCCTGGTATAAAACATATCAGAGATATTAAATATATTTCAACAAGTTTAGAATATTCAGCTACTATAATAAAATTAAATTAGAAATGAATGGCAGAAAAGTCTCTAGAAAATTTCCCAAAATATTTAGAAACTAAAAAACAATTTCTAAAGAGTTCATAATACAAAAGGAAATTAGAAAATATTTTGAGCAGAATGTAAATGAAAACACAAAATGTCAAAATTTGTGGGACAAAACAAAAGCACTACATTTGGGGAAATTAATAGCAATAAATGACTATTTTTTTGAAAAAATTGATATATATGTAATGGAATACTATTCGGCTTCATGAAAGAAGGAAATTATGCAACATGCAACAACATGGATGAACCTCGAGGACATTGTGCTAAGACATATAAACCAGTCACAGGAATATGAATACTGCATAGTTCCACTATATGAGATATCTAAAATTATTCAGAGAACCAAACAATATAATGGTGGTTTCTAGGTACTGACAGAAGGAGAAATGGAGAGTTAATAATAATAAAATTTTAGTCAAACAAGCTATTCGAACAAACTAGCAGGGTGTGGTGGTGCACACCTTTAATCTCAGCAACTGGAGAGGCTGAGGCAGGAGCATCACAGTTTGAGGCCAGATTCAGCAATTTAGGGAGATCCTTATCAATGTAGTGGGACTGTCTCAAATCTCAAAAACAAAGAAAAAAAGCAAAGAAGGAAGGATGAAAGAAACAAAAAGAAAGAGCAAAAGACTAGGGATGTAGCTCAGTAGTAAAAAACCCTTGGGTTCAATACCCACTATATAGCAGTGTGTGTGTGTGTGTGTGTGTGTGTGTTTGTATACATATGTATGAATAAGCTAAGCTCTAGAGATCTGAAGTGCAACATTGTATCTACAATAAATACTGGTGTAATGCACATTTAAAAATCTGTTAAGGTATAGATTTCATGTTGTGTTACTAGCACAATAAAATAAAAAGGAGAAAGTATCAAGTCAATGAACTCCTCCATATTAAGAAATTAGAAAAAAAGCAAATTAAATGCAAAGTAAGCAAAAGCAAATTACACGTACCAGAGAAGAAATTAATTAGAACATAAAAAATGGGAAAAACCAATTAAACCAAACACTAGTTTTTTAAGAGATCTATAAAATGGACCTCTAACTAGATGGATGAGAAGAAAAGAGATGAAACAAAAATGATCAATATCAGGAATAAGATATTCTAAATATTTAAAGGACAAGAAGGGAATGTGATGTACAAATTTATGCCAGAATTTTTGACAACTTAGATGAAATGGAAAAAAATTCCCTGAAAGACACATTACCAAGAATAAATAAGTAGCCTGAATATCCCTATGGTTATTAAAGAAATTATAATTTTAATTACAAACTTGCCCACTAAGAAAATTATAGGTCCAGTACCTTTGCTGGTGAATTCTATTGAATGTTTAAGGAAAAAATAAGACCAATACCATACAAACTATTCCAGAAAATAGAAGAGGGAATACTCTCCAGTTCACTCTATGAGGTCATAATTACTCTGAACAAAATCAAACACAGTACAACATGGGATTGGTTTATCTTTTAGAATGAATCAATGTAATTTGTAATAATAAACTAAAATGGAAAGATCATAAGAACTTCTCTATATATTCAGAAAAAATCATTTGACAAAATTTTTGTCAAAGTAGTAAAAGAAGGGAAATCTTTCAATATCAGGGCATTTGAGATGAAAAATAATTTATAGATGACATCATATATAATAGTGAAAGGCTGAACACTTTCCTCTTAAAATCAGGAAGAACACTTGGATGTATGTTCTCTCTAGTTCTAGTCAATGCCAAACTGGAGATTCTAGCTAGTACAATCAGGCAAGAAAAAGAAATAAAATCATGTAAAGGAAAAAATTTTTTAAAAATTTAAATAATTGTCAGTGTAAAAAATCTAATGGAATCTACAAAAAAAATCAGTGAGTTTAGCAAATAAGTTTAGTAAGGTTACAAAATACAAGAACAAAATGTAAAAATCAAATATATGCTAGCAACAAACAATGGAGAAGAAAAAAAAATTTAAACATGCCATTTGTAATAGCATTAAAACCATGAAATACTTGGAATAAATCTGATGAAAGATGTGCAAAACTTGAACACCAGAAACTACAAAATACTGCCTAAGGATTTTTAACAAGACAAAACAAAACAGGAAAGAATATATTGTGTTCTTGGATTGGATGAATTGATACTGCTGTTATGTCACTTTTCTAATTGGTCTATTGGAGATCAGTACAATCTCCAACAACAGCCCAGCAAGTTTTTCAAAACATAAAGCTTTTATTAACTACTTCACTCTATTATGTGTTTTTAAAACTGTATTTCTTTCTGTTTGAATAGTCTTTAGCAAAGATTGGGCAGAGATGGTAGAGAAAAGGAATCATTCCCTATTTTTTAAAATGAATTAGACAAAAACATAGGAAACTTAAGTGTTCACTCCAGGAATGGAGAGTCTCCATAACAACTTTTACAACTGAAAGACTGCCAATAGTCTAGTTCTATGTACAAAGAGTACAAATAGTTGCATTTGTGTTTTAGGTGTTTGTGCTGTACTTACTTCTCTAGTATTAGAGAAATACCAATATATGATGGAACAAAAATCATTTTCTTATTGGTAAGTATTCCATCTATCAGACTTCTTGCAACTTCATCTGTCTCTAATACAGGCCATAATCTGTGATTAAAAAGAAAAGTTTATTTTATTTTGTTTTTTAATTTTTGTTAGTTGTCAATGGATCTTTATTTTATTTATTTATATGTGGTGCTGAGAATCAAACCCAGTGCCTCACACATGCAAGGCAAGTGCTCTACCACTGAGCCACAACCCCAGCCCCGAAAAGTTTATTTTCATTTTTAAAAGGATTTAGTTAATTAAGGGCTGGGGATTGAATCCAGGGCCTCACATGTGCTAAGCAACGCTTTACCACTGAGCTAAACCTCAGGCCCCTAGGACTAGTGTTTTCAATTAATAAAGATAGATAAATTAATAGATCCTTTCACCAAAATTAGAAGTAGGTTTTCAAATGTTCCAGGTTTCACCACACCAATGTTACTTCCCTCCTTCCTCCTCATCTCATGTTGATGTTTTGTTAATACAGTCTTACAATTTTTCATATCCAGTATTCTTAGCTCACACAGTAAAAATACCAAAATGACAGAGAGGCGTTAGATGGTAAGAAGCCAGGGAACAAAAAGAGTACTTTGTGTTAGCACTGTGGCCACTGCTATGGGCAATATAAAACTGACACATACCCTACCTTTCCATACTGTATTTGAGGAGGATGAACCACTATTGGGAAGGGGGGATAGTAAGCGTAATCCAGTGTGGAGGTGTGGTTTCCAGGATAGAAGGCTCTCCGTCCATTACCTTAGGTGTGCCTCTCTAGTCCACTCCTCCCCACTCCTGCTCACTCTTGGCACCCAAGTGTGTGTTGACCTTTTTGCCGGACACAAATCAATACCAGTTGCCTAATTAATCAGGCAATTAATCTGATCAATCCTGCTAGTCCCTAATTTCTTTTACCTCCCTTTATTTATTTAATTTCAAAGCAAAACTTAAAGGTAATAAAATAATATTAATAAGAAAAAAATCTCCCACCCCTGTTTTCTCAGTTAGTCAACTTAAAAAGTTTCTCATATAGTTTCCATATCAATTTCTCATGCCATATTCCCATCCTGACATGATTTTGACTTTACCTTGTGCTTGGATTTTTGGTGAACCCAGTATTCACAAAAACTGGGCAGAGACATGAGGTTTTGATGCCAGTTTTCCCCAAGGCTTCAAGTTCTGCTGTCAGAGCTCTGTGAAAGCCAACAGCAGCAAATTTGCTGGAACTGTAAGAGAATTATCAACCATCATCAGCTAAAAGAGAGCAAGACAGCTTTCTGTAAGAAGGCAGAATCATTTGGTTTGAGAACAAGAAGTCAAATCCCCAAAATCATCTACTTGTGATTTTTCTGAGGACAAATGGCCATTCATTTTCATTTACACGTTCACATATGATTAAACAGAATTCTGTGTACCAAATTACCTTTTTCTTTTTTGTTGCTGGGGATTGAACCCAGGGCCTTGCTCATTCTAAGTGTGTGTTCTATCCCTGAGCTATACATCCCTGGTCCCTATACCCAATTTCTTAACCAGCGATCATAACAAAGGAACAATAATAATTTTATTGGCTGGCCTGATGCTCACTTTTCCACTCTACATATCAAGTTTTTCCATTCAATCTCCAAAATGTTTTCTAATCAGTTTTTATTTAGAAAAAAATCATGAAAAACATATTTACAAATACTACAAACCCAATACCTGTTTTGACAAACTTCTGTGGGACTCTGAATGTTTTTCTGCTTTTGATGACCCAGCAGATAGTTTTCCTCTTGACACTGGTGCCACATTGTCAGTGAGAGTCTGGTATTAAAAGACTTCAGATAGTGTGGTTGGGTGTGTTTTGTGTGTGCTTCACACAAAACTTCAGCACATGTATTTATCTTCTTTTTTTCTTTTTGCTTTTCTGATTTTTAAAATGAAGATATTAAAATATAGGGCTGTCTTAAAGATTCAATCAAGTGCCATATATGTCATCACTTTATATGGATTTATTTAAGTGTTAATTATATAAATGTTTTTGACCCAGGTGACACATAGAAACAGTCATGCTAGAGACTGGTTCTTTTCTCAAGCGAGAAGAAAAGGAAAGCTAATATTACATTGAGTTTCTACATTTCTAAACATTAAAACAACAGAAATATTTAATCTGTGAAATTCTTATTTGCATCTTAGATGATAGAGCAGATTGGAATAGCCGTATGTGTGTGTAATGGCAATCTACCCTACACTAAAATTTAACTGTATCTGTGATTACATTCAGTGTCAGCAAGAATTTCGTTCCTGACTCAATTTAACCTTGAATGTGTATATAATAATCAATCAACTAACTACCAACCCATGCACATACCCATTGATATTCATGTGTTGGTAGAGATTTTTCTGATGTTAATGTAAAGCTGAAGTAAGAAAGAGAGATACCATTAGCAGTGTTTACAAGGAAAGGATATTTTGCAAACAGTATATGCTTAAGGCCTCCTACCTCCTTTCCTTTATGTCCTTAATAGGGCCTGGAGGTGTGATGTCTGCATCTTTTTACTCAGGTAGAAGTCCCTCTACCACATGCATGCACACACACATGCACAAATGAACTTTCACTACTCAAACACCTCCTGGAAAATGTTTTGTTGTTTTTTTTTTTTAAATTTTTTTTAGTTGTTGATAGACCTTTGTTTATTTACTTATTTTATTTATATGCTGTGCTGAGAATCGAACCCAGTGACTCACACATGCTAGATAAGTGCTCTACCACTGAGCCACAACCCTAACCCATGGAAAATGTTTTGATCCAGAGTCCACTGTGGTTGGCTTATCTTGGACAGACATGCCATGCCATAGATTTGTATTAGTTTTAACTTCTGTATGTTTTGTTTCTTATGCCATGTGTTTCTACTTTCTTCTATCAACATCTCTTTATTCCAGGATATTATGGAAACATACTTGGTATTTCTGCCTTCTTACATTGCTCTACAGAGGAGTTTTCAAAAATATTTAAAATAAAATTACAATAATTGTTTTAGGAGAAGCCATTGAAAAATTATTCTAACTTACTCTTCAAATTCTGCAACTCCAAACTAATGTGCTGTGAGCATTGAAATTCAAAGACTAATGATCACTCAAAAGTACAGAAATACATAGAATTGCTGGCAAGTAATACTTACCAATATGGGATAAGATAGGGAATTACTCCATGGCCACACACAGAAGCCACTGTGACAATGTGGCCGTAATTTCTCTTTATCATTGAAGGAAGGAGTGCTTTTATGATCTTAATGTCAATGCAGAAAGAAGAGAAACAATGACAGAGGCATTAGGTTTCTAAATCAGGTCATCTTATTTTTGTTAAGACAGAAAGGCAGACCAGGGATGTGGCTCAGTGGTAGAGTGCATATCTAGCATGTGGGAGGCCCTAGATTCCATGCCCAGACCACAAAAAGAGGATGGAATTTAGAGAACTTTCCAATGAAATGAAATAATTGCAACATTTTATGACAATTTCTACAAAATGAGAGAAATGAAAAATGTAAGCATGTATTGGTCTGAGCTGGCATTGAGTGCTGTGCCTTGTTTTTCACATGCTAGGAACACATCTAAATATTCCTTTCTTCCTTTCAGAATTCACATGCATGTACATGAACACACACACACAATAGCTCCTTTTTGGATATGTCATCTAAACAATATTATTATTATCATTATTTTTCCAGTGCTGGAGATAGAACTCAAGGCCTTGTGCATGCTAGGTAAGCTCTTTACTACTGAATTAAAGCTCTAGGCTTTCAATTAAAGGAGAGATTCGGTTTTCAGAATTGAAAGAAATCCCTATGATAATCTGGTATTTTGTAATTTTGTTTGAGGATTCATCATTCTAATTACAAGAGTTGAAATCTGTGTACCTGTCAGACAATTGAGAAGAATGAACTAAGCGAGTCCTATAGTGACTGAAACTATTATGAGGCATGGGTAGATTCAGCTTCTTCTTATTTGTAATATTATAGAAATTATATATAGTATTATATGTATACTATAATATACTATACCTGTAATACATATATAGTGTTATATGTCCATGTTACAGGACACAAAAAGCCTTTCTTTTCCCCCCAAACCTTACTGTTTTGTGAAAAATATCCATAATATTTTATAATCCTACCTCATAGACCCTATGCAAATTTGTCATGCTAAAACTACCAAACCAAGCCACCTACAAATTGTGGACTCACAGAAGGTATGAGGGGATAATGAATATTATTGCTTAAACTTCTGAGTTTTGATAGAAAGTGTTATGTAGCTATAGATAGCTAATGTATGAGGTCTCTGGGTAGTTTTGTGGCATGATAATCAATTCACATTAGCATATGTGAGAAGCTGGGAAAGGTAAAGGGATGCATCTCTTTGCTCTCTTCAAGAATCCAGATTTTCCCTAGGTTCTACACTAATAGTAGGCCCGGAAGATTAATTCATATAAATGCTTTCTACAAAGATGACTGAAATTCATATTTTAGTTTCCCACAAAATGAACAAATTATAAGAGGTTTCTTGAGCCTCTTTCCCTCCCTCCCTCCCTCTCCCCTTGCCCCTCTCTCTCTTTCTTTTTGTGCTGGGGATTGAACCCAGGGTTTCGACACATTCTAGGCAAGTGCTCTACCACTGAGCTGCATATTCACCCCCTTTGAAAACACATTTTATTTTGAAACAGTCTTCCTAGGTAGTGCAGGCTGGCCTTGAACTTGTGATCCTCTTGCCTAAGCCTCCTGAGTAGCAGGGATTGCAGGCATGCACCACCTCACCCAGCAAGCTGTATTTCTAAATTTTAGCATTCCATGGGTCTAGAACTTACTTCAGAGTCCTACCCAGAAGTGTCCCCAACTCCTGCATACATCTAAGTACTTATTTCTGATGTCTTTCAGTTCTAAGATTTCATGAAAGGAGGTCACAAATGAATGTACACTGCATATATTTCCTCTAAAGCATTGAAAAAATGTTCATTAATGACTCTCAACAAACCTCCACAAATATTGGTTGAGGACCTGGTACATGCCAGCTGTGTATTCAATACTGGTGGATAAGACAAACCAAAACGGCTTATATTCGGGTGTGTTGTGCCCATTTGAACTCTAACCTTCTGTCAGAGACTCTGGGGCTCTTCCCAAACAAACTTGATAGTTCCTGATTTCAGAAAAAGATTTGGCCTGTTTTCCACCCTTAGGTGTGTGAACTCAATTATGAACTCCATGTATCTTCAGTGAAGGTGTACATACGTGCACAGACCAAATGTTTCTGATTATACTCACCCAAAAATGTCCCAGGATGTTGACTTCAAATGTTTTGGTAATTTCTTCATCCTTGGTACTAAGAAGATCCGCTGGATATATGGCTCCAGCATTATTCACCACAATAGTTACCTCACCCACTTCTTTCTTTACCTTTTACAATTGAAAGGACACATCAATTGGGTCTATTATACAAATTCAAAGTGTTGGGGTTGATATCATCCAGGGGCTATTTTTTATTCTACTGAGTGAAGTCTCAGAGTTCAGGCATGAAAAAGCTTCTAGTTCAAATAATAGATGCAAAGGCAAAACTGTCATAAATGTGGGCTAAAATTCTTTTAAACATCTAAATTTCAGAACCAGTACATAATGTATTTTGAAAGCTTATCAATAGGGTAAATTTAATATTTGTGTTGATAAATTTATATATAGGTTCTGATTTTTTAAAGTATTTTTCAAGTGCTGATTGAGTTATCACAATTCTACCACCTACTAGCTATGTGATCTTTGTCTGGCTTAACCTCCTTGAGGTGTAATTAGCTTCTCTACAAAATGAGATTAATAGAACCATTGAACAAAACTAACTTAAAGCATGCAATAGTTTATTGAAGTGTTAGGTTCGTTGTGAGCACTTGATATTTGATCTTTTAAAATTTGTTATAATATTTCTTTTTGAAGAGTTGGAGATTGAAGAACCCAGAGCCTCACACATGCTAGGCAAATGCTCTACCACTGAGCTACATCTTCAGCACTAGAATTATTATAAATATTATTACATTTTCCTTGCTAGAGTAAATGAGCACTAAAATTTAAAAAGCTCACGCAGGGAATATTAAAGGAAGAAAAATTACTGCAAAAATACAAGGACTGGAAACTAGCAAGTAATCCATTTTTCCTACTGATAAATCTTTTGTCATTTACTCTGGGCCACTGCTCAAACTTCTGATCAGAATAAAATCTACTAAAAATATGACACCATCATAATGAGCAGAGTTGAGTGGCTTCTATAAAAAATGCATCCATATCCTTCTTTGGTCAGATTACTTCATTTAGCGGTAAAGTCTAATTTAAATCAGTCATAAAGTACCTTTTTATGTTGCATGCCAGGGGCATGAAATTTTGAAATTTCATTTTGAAATTTTGAAACAAAATGTGTAAACTGAAGTCTCACCTGATTCACAGAGCTGTAAATCTCCTCTCGGTTACTGCAGTCTACCACAAAGACATGCACAGAGACCCCTAATTTTCGACACTCAGTTGCAGTTTCCTCAACACCATGCTGTAATTGGAGAGAGCGGAAGAAAAAGCATTGAACCAGAAAAAATTTAAAAATATTAAAATTCATATCCATAATACCTCCTTTTTGTAAGAAACTTCTGAGAGAGATTGTTTGCCTAATTTGCAATTAGATTATACATGACTTTTCTGCCAGGCAATACTCAGATTAGTACCAAAGCAAAAGCAAAAGCAAAACAAAACTAAAATAAAGTGAACCAACAACAACAACCAAAAAACTCCCACAAAACACTTTCATGTTATTGTTTTTCTAGGCTTTCATCTTGACCTGGAGGTCCTCTAGTAGATAATTTCTCTAAAGAGAGCTACTTTTGTAGCTTGAAGAATAGTCAGATGGAGCTCTCTGCTGTCATGCAGGCAGATGCTTGAGTATGAAGAAAGAAGACCCAACAGTTCATTTAACACATATTTGTGGAGCACCAAGCACATAATGTAGGCAATAAGGTGTGCAGTAGCAGTTCTAAAATAGTGATAACTCTAAACTGTATGCCTCTGCATATTTTTCTCAAGGATTCTGATTTATTCCTCTGGTAGCAAAGGGTAGAAGGATCCTTCTTTGAGAAAGACTTTTATAGGGAAACCGTGTCACTATCCCATGAGATAATAACAGTGTATTCTTCAGGTGGTCAGGGCCACGGTAAGAACTCTCAAATTTAGGTAACAACCTTGCATATGACTCTAAGACATGAAAACAGAGAGATTTATTTTGGCCCAAATTCACAGAACTCTTTCCTAAGATAAAATTGTCCTAATATTTCTTGACTTGCATTTCTAGAAAATTACAATTCTTCTCAAGTTTTGACATCTGTTGACTTTTATAGAGATTATATGGTTTTTACTATACTTTTCCGTTCACAATTGTAAACTATTCTTTGTGGTGAAGAGGTAAAGACATGTTGTAAGTCCTTTCCTGAGCCGGGCGTGGTGGTGCACACCTGTAATCCCAGCACTTTGGGAGGCTGAGACAGGAGAATCGTGAGTTCAAAGCCAGCCTCAGCAATGGTGAGGCACTAGGCAACTCAGTGAGACCCTGTCTCTAAATAAAACACACACACACAAAATAGGGCTGGGGATTCAGTGGTCGAGTACCCCTGAGTTCAATCCCCAGTACCAAAAAAAAAAAAAGTCCTTTTCTCTGCATAGTGAGGTGATAGTGGTGTTGCCATTATTTGGGGTCATCCCTGAGGACATAGTGACTGGTTTACGTTCGCCAGCACTACCTCCTCTGCATTCTCTGTATTTCACTATCTGTGGGCAATCCCCAGAGCAGCAGCCTGAAATCCCAAAGAACAGTCTTTAACAGAGACCAAGACTATTGTAGCAAAGGCAATGTTTTCAATTAGCCTTTTGAGGGGTGGCAAAAGAGTAAAAGGGGGATGGGTCATGAAAGTCATTGACTTCAGCTTCAGCAGGTAGCTTGCTCACTGCAAGTGCTTAGAGGACTGTGTAATTCTTCATTCTGTCTCTAGATTCAAGGTCATAGCATTAGTAACCAGAAGTTTCATCAGACACTTTGATGAATAAAAAATTCTTCAGTCATCTCATTGAGCTAGAGTACTGCAAGATATGGTGCCTTGTCTTTTTATAAGTGAAACACATGCTTCAGCTTCAGCACCATGTGCTTTGTAAGCTCTGCTTGTATCTGTGTTCCTAAAGCAGCAGTTTAGATGAAACAAGGGCTAAATTTGCCTCTCATCTCGGAAGGCAAAAGCAGCCAGCTATGACAAAAACCCAGTTGGTCCCTGACCAAAGGAAATCCAAATTACACTGATAGAGTGAATCATTTAATATTTTAAATGTTTAACCATAAAATTCAAGGATTTGCAGAGTCTACAAGGTTGGGTTACCCATTATTCAGGCAGAACCTTAAGTAATTTTTTAAAATATGTTTTTCTTAGTTGTTGATGGACCTTTATTTGTTTACTTACATGCGGTGCTGAAAACTGAACCCAGGACCTCACACATGCTAGACAAGCACTCTACCACTGAGCCACAACCCCAGCTCCAAGTCATTTTTAATATGAATTCTTTCTAATTTTACTTTTGCCTTGTTATTGGAAATGTTAATTTTTTTAAAGTAATGAATAGAGTCCTCTCTCCAAAAAGATGTATCTGGAAAGAGATTGAAAGGTTAAATTTTATCAAGCCTTTTCATGGATTTGTGAAATAAATTATATATATACATACATATATATATAATACATATAATAAATACTTGAGAAAAGCAGACCAACAATTTTCTCAACTTATAAATTCGTGTCCTAATCTAGAAGTTTATTGGAATTTCTTTGAGTATCAAGTACATGCCAAATCATTTTCATACACTGTATATGAATTCATCTATTATATAAATGGTCATATCTATTAAGGAAGGAAGTACTTTTTCTTGAAAGACATTCTTTACTATCTAGAAAGAACCAGAGAAGAATTAGTTCCTTTAGTTCAGGAGATATTTTCGAAGTCCCTAGGAAAACAGGTGTCAACTAGACATGATGGAAAAAAATATGAGAGTAATAATTTAATAGCAATTTAAGTCTCATTGTGATTGGTGGAAAATCTGATTTTCAAAAAATTTTCAGAACTTTGCAAATCTTAAAATCTTAAAATATTTTTGGTGCATATATTCATGGTTTTATGAGAATTTATAAGTTTAGGGAAAACCATATAAAATTTCAGTTATTTAAGATTTTGGGGGGTATTTATTTATTTATTTAGGTACCAGGGATTGAACTTAAGGGTACTCGACCACTGAGCCACATCTCCAGCCCTATTTTGTGTTTTATGTAGAGACAGGGTCTCACTAAGTTGCTTAGTGCCTCGGCATCGCTGAGGCTGGCTTTGAATTCGCGATTCTTCTGTCTCAGCCTCCCAAAGTGCTAGGATTATAGGCATGCACCACCAGATCCAGCTTGGGGGGAGGTATTTATAATAGCATTTACAAACAAGAGTACAAGAGAAATATCAATGTCCAAGAGAAATCCTGACTCTCTGCACATAGATTTTATTTAACACAGCTATTGTTAACCATGTGCCAGGCATTATTATAAGCATTTAAAATACATATTTAATCCTCTTGTCCAGGAGTTAGCAACATTTTTCTACAATGGGCCAAAGAGTGAATATTTTATTTTTTTTATTTTTATTTTTTTTAAATGATGTTTTTTTTAAAAGTATTTATTTATTTTTTTAGTTGTAGGTGGACAGAATATCTTTATTTTATTTTTACGTGGTGCTGAGGATCGAACCCAGTGCCTCCCGCGTGCTAGGCGAGCACGCTACCACTGCGCCACAACCCCAGCCCCAGAGTGAATATTTTAGAAATGTGTGTATGTGAGACAGGAAGCACTGAGGGTTTCAGTAGCACTTTCTTTGTTTCTTTGGGTTTTGTTTTGATAACACTTTAGAAGTGTGCTATTCTTAGTCCAACAGGCTGTCGTAGACTGGATTTGGCCCTTAGCTATAATTTGCTGTGGTTCTTGATATCCCTAAGGTATTAGCCCCATTTTGGAGATAAGAAGACTGAGGCGAACACAACTTGTGACTTGGCTAATTTAAGCAGCTTGGAATGATCCTGGCTCTATGTTTTTTTGTTATACTATGCATAACCTGCACACTATGTCAAAAAAATCACTGGTAGGTCTTAATTATGTTCTCTTCATATAACCAACCTGATGCAACTGTATAATAAAGCTCCAGAAAATTTATCCAACTTTCAAAAGAGAAATACTAAGATAAGCAGATGCTAAATATGAGTCCTATTTTGTAAGTTTAAAAGATTGGCAATTACATCCATTACCTTATTAATATCCCACAGAATCAGTCTGCTTTTCCGCTTTGCAAATTCATAGGCAGTCAGCCTGCCTATTCCATGCCCAGCTCCGGTAATGAGAACAATCTCCCCAGCCACAGATTTTCTCCTCCGGGGAAGGAAAAACTTCACCAGTGACTCCAAGTAGGAGTAGATGATGGTGACCAGAAGCAGGAGGATATCCAAGACAATATTCATGGCTCAGCTCTATCCTCTTCCTCTGTCTATCCTGGTGTAGTTCCCAGAAGGAGATGCCCTCTGCACACAGCACCAGCAGAGACCTGTGTGCCCAGGTGTTGACAGGAGAGTTAGGTAAGGAAGGCTTTTGTCTCTGTGTCCTGATGAGTCAAAGCCACCTGAGTTTTTGAAGTGATGCCAACTGCTAGCAAAAGTTTAGCACATGTTGAAGGAAAATGCTCTTTGGTCATGTTTATCTGAGAGCAGTTGTGTACCATATTTCAACACGAAATTTCACCTCTAGAAATAATCCTAGAGGTGAAAGATAATGACTTGGTATCTTTGTGTAAATTGAGTGTGTGTGTGACTGTATTTTTTTAAGCAGAGAAAAAGGAAAAAATAAGTTTGTTACCTAAGAAATTAAAACATGGGTCAATGAAGCATAGTGGTTGTACTCATTTATTCATAAAATCTCAGCATTAATACTGTATTTCAGCTGACTAATCATCTTACATATGATTCGCATTTCTCAGAAAACCTTCTGAGATTGAGAGAGATTTTAGGTTATGTAAGACAATTTGTGATGATATTGGACAGATCATTAGACCAGGTGTCAGAAGTCTTAACATCTAAGACATCTGTCTTATTTCAGGTATCTATAACAAATTACATAAGCTTATGTTGGCTTATCAGCAATAAAAATTTATTTCTCACTGTTCTGGAGACTCTGAAGTCTACGACTGAGGAGTGTCAGGTGCCAGAGAGTCCATGTCTAGTGAGAACTGGCTTTCTGGTTTACAGATTGCTTTCATTTCACTATGACCTCACATGCAGAAGGAAGAAAGGAACTCGCAATGGTCACTTTCTAAGGACACTCATCCACTGGCCATGTCCTCATGATCTTATCACCTTCCAAAAATCCTACTTCATAATACTATCACATGGGTTATGCTTTCAGCATATGAATTTGAGGGGAACACATACAGTCTATAGCAACTTCCTAACCTAGTGGAAAGAACTCTTCTCCATCAATAGATGAAGATATACTGTGTGTGTGTGTGTGTGTGTGTATATATGTACACACACACACACATATATATTCAATAAACGTAAGATATATATCTCTCTCTTCTGAGATTGAGGAAGATTTTAGGTTATGTAAGACAATTAGTTCCCTTTGTGATGATATTGGACAGATCATTAGACCAGGTGTCAGAAGTCTCAACATCTAAGACATCTGTCTAATTTCAGGTACCTATAATAAATTACATAAACTTATATTGGCTTATAAGCAGTAAGAATTTATTTCTCACTGTATGCATATATATGTGTATATGTATTGGTATATATATATATATATATATATATATATATATATATATATATATATATACAGTATATCAATGGAATATTATTCAGATTTTAAAAATGAAGACCTTTTCTACTCTGAAGCCCAAGACAAGAGGATTGTAAGTTTGAGGTCAGCCTGGACAAATTAGCAAGCTCCTGTCTCAAGAAAGTTCTGGAGATGATGTAGCTGAGTAGAAGAGAAGCTCTAGGTTCAATCTTTGGTTTAATTCCCAGTAATGAGAGAACAAAAAAAAAGAAAAAAAAAGAAAAAAAAAATTGACACATGCTACAACATGGAGGGACCTCAAAGACATTATGCCAAGTCACATAAGCTAGACACAAGAGTGCAAACATTGTATGATTTCATTTTTGGAAAGCATCTAGAGTAGTCAAATATATAAAGATAGAAAGCAGAATGGTGGTGGCTAAGGGATGCAGTTAAGAGACATGGGGTGTTACAGTTTCAGTTTGGGATGATGGAAGTTCTGAAGGTGGATGTTGGCAATGGTTGTACAGCAACAGGGATACATGCCATTGAACTGTGCGGTGAAAATGGTAAACTTTATGTTATGTATGTGTGACTTTGCAATCCAATTTATTTTCTCTCTGTTACAGTTTCCTTATCTGGAAAATAGAGATAAAATAAAGCATGCTTTACCCAACACAGACCTTTTCCACACATCACAATGTCGACCTTCCCTCACACAAGGCAGTTATAAGGATCAAATGAGAGTATACATATGAAATGGCTTTGCAAGTAGCTTGCTAAGTTGCTCAGGCTGGCCTCAAATTTACAATCCTCTTGTCTCAGCCTCCACAGTAGAAAGGTTATTTCATTTTAAAAGCTGAATAATATTCCACTATTTATGTATTATACCACTCATCCATTGATAGACAGGAGTTCTTTCCACTCCTTAGAATGGTTACAGAAATCAAATAATAGTAATTGTGTTATGGTTTGGATGTGAGGTGTCCCCCAAAAGCTCATGTGTGAGACAATGCAAGAAGGTTCAGAGGAGAAATGACTGGGTTGTAACAACCTTAGCCCAATCAGTGATTTAATCCCCTGATAGGGATTAACTGAGTGGTAACTGAGGTGGTAGGGTGTGGCTGGAGGAAGTGGGAATTGGGGCGTGGCTTTGGATATATATTTGTGTCTAGCAAATGGACTCTCTCTCTCTGCTTCCAGATCATCACGCGAACTGCTTCTCTCTGCCACCTCTTCCACCATAATGTTCTGCCTCACCTTGAGCCCCAAGGAATGGAGTTGCCCTTCTGTGGATTGAGATTTCTGAAACTGAGCCCTCAAATAAACTTTTCCTCCTCTACAGTTGTTCTGTTGGGTCTTTTAGTCACAGCAGTGAAAAAGCTGACTAAAACAAATAATAATGGGCTGAATTTATTAAGTATATACCATATGCCAGGGACTACTGAAGGGCTTTGCATATCAATTTATTTAACCCTCACAAGAAATATTTGAGGTGGAAACCATTAAAATCTGTATTGGATAGATAAGAAACTGATATGTAGGGCAAATAAATAACTTATTGACAGTCACATGGCTGGTAAGAGGTGGAGTGAAAATTTAAGCCCAGAAAATCTGATTCTGAAGCCCTACCTTGTAACTTAACAAGTTTCTGAATTAGCATTGCTTTTGTGCTACAGGCTACACGTGGGCATATCTGGAGAGATTTTTGATTGACACAAATCAGCCATGCTACTGGCATCTAGTGGGTAGAGGCCAGGGATGCTGCAACATTCCGTGTATTGTTCTGTTTTGTGTTTTTGCAGAGTTGGGGATTGAACCTAGGGTCTAGTGCATGCTAGGCGAGTGCTGTACCACTGAGCCACATATCCAGTCCAGTCCTGTGCATTGAAACAAAGAATTGTCCAGCCCCAAATTTCAGTGGTGGTGAGTCTGAGATACTCCTATGCTATAGCATTTTGCATTGGAGACAGAATAATTGGTTAAGTCTGAAACTTGAGTGTACACATATACATGCACACAAATATACATGTATATATGTATATATACACATCCGTACATATATGTGTATATATAAGTGCTTGACTATTCTGCATGCAGTTTTGCAGAGCTATTTATATGAACTCTTAAATATTAACATGGGTAGATTAGATTAACTCTCATGCTGGGTTCCAATGCAGGAACCTGTTTTCAGGTTAAATGTCTCTACCTGCAATATTCAGCTTGCTCAGAGGAGGGTAGACCAGAGGACTAACACCATCTAAACCATATACTACTGATATACACCTGAAAAGCAGTTAAAAAATTTATAGATTCTAGATTATTTTATTTCTGAGGTATTTGTTTTATCCAAGAATTAAGAAACACAAAAAAGTGAAAAGCAATATTGTTCTCAAATAGTTTGGATGCTGAAAATATTTGGTCTATGAGATTACTTAGTGAAACTTGGGAGGCTGAGGCAGGAGGATCACTAGTTCAAAGCCAGTCTCAGCAACTTAGAAAGGCCCTAAGAAACTTAATGGGACTGTGCCTCAAAATAAAAAGGGCTGGGGATATAACTCAGTGGTGAAGCAACCCTGGGTTCAATACCCAGTACCACAAGAGGGTGGGGGGAGAGATATTACTTGGTGAACTACCATTTTTATTTTCTGTTCCTCAAATATAGGGTCCTACATACTTCCTTCAATAATGCTAGAAATATACAATCTAGTCTCTGTCCCCTCACCCTAATTTTTGGAAACATTTTGTTTGTATGTCTTTATGACAGCATTAGCTTTATTTTAACATATTTTAATAACAAATAAAATGTTTAGTTTACTATGATCATGTTTTTAGGTCAGTTGTTTTCTTCTGATATCAATGAAGTCACCTTAAATTTGTCATTAATTTTCCTCATGTCACATTCTAGGATGAGTTATTCTCAAGTAAACTTTCCTCAACTAAGCTAAAATCATCTGTACTATTTAGAATTTTATTAAACTGAAAGACTTTGTGAACTTTGCCCTTTCCTTTTCCCATTGAAATGCCTGCTGGTCGTACAGGTGGAGATATTTCAGGCACTCAGCTATGTGTCTGGAATTCAGAGGCGGGATCTAGGCTGGGAAAAGAAATGTGGAAATGGTAACTGATATGTGTGTGTTGTGGGCATTTTGGTGAGGAAGGGATAACTCCAGGCTTTTGGCTTGGGCACTTGTAAGTGCCATTCTCTGTTAGGGAACACAGATGAGGTACAAAAGATGCTAAACTTTGCATATGTTGAGTTGAAGACAATTACTTAACTGGAACTGGAGATAATATAGCTTATTCAGTCTAATTTAATCCTTTTATGGAAATTTAAGAACAGCTAGTTTGCACAAGATTGCCTATGGCTTACTCTGCAGTCTGAGGCCACCTGAAATTGTAGGGAAGACTGTGTAAGTAAAAGATACATCTCCCTGAATCTGGGCTTGACCTAATCATCCTAGGTATCAAAACAAAAAGCAACCTTTTTGTACTGAGATTGGTGCTCAAGCCAAGTGAAAATTCCTATCTACTCTGGGGAAGAATATAGTGTCCAGAGTGGATTAACACTCTACCAATGTTGATCTATATTTATTTTGATTTCAGGAAACTTTAGACTGTGGTGATAATAGGAGTAGGCCAGGCTGGGCCTTTTTCAGGTGGAATAATTAGGCATCTGCATTGTAGCATTTATTCCAACTTAAAATGGTTGAATAGTCTGTTACCATTGTAGACTTCTACTTGCTGACTTCAAAATATTGTTTGAATTCCAAGGAAAGTTTGGGTAAATGGAAGTAGAGGGTGCTTAGAACAATAATTCAGCTCTCTGAGAATTCCACTGAGGCTCTATGATAGGTCAGTAAGCCTGCGATCTATCTTGAGTTTGATTTCTAATTAGTTACAGAATTTTAGGTAGGTTGTTTCAACTTCTCTAGGATATAATTATAAAATGGGAATAAGGGTGTCTACCACACAGAATTGTCAAAGGAAGTACACTTGGTTCTTGATAAATGTTCCCCTTCTTCACAACAAAATTGAACCATTTAGTCACCAGCCAAGTTGGTGTTGGAAATGTACTAAGAGTCAGTTTTAGATTTTCACTCTTACTAATCCCTGTTCCCAATAAAAAGACTAATTTCTGTCAAGTGAGAATGGTGGCCTGCGGATGGGGGAGGGTGGGAAAACTTGGGAATGTTCTCAAAGGAAGAAGAAAGAGGACAGTGAGTCCTTGCAGGACTGATGTCCTGAATGATGTCCTTGTGGTTTGTTCAGGGAGGCTGGGTTTCTGACTACAGGCAGAAGTCTGCACCCTACAAAAGAGAGAGCTGTGACTGTCAAAGGATGCCTTAGCATAAGACCAGAGTATCATGAGAGTTGACAATTTGGAGTTTTCTCAATTTAACTAATGACAACATAAGCCTCATTGGGTATGAACCTTAGAAGTAAGTACTGATGACTTAGATGGATTTTCTCATCTAACCATTTAGAGGTATATTTCAACGTAGGCTGAATTTCATTCAAATAACATTTAAATGTCTTCAGACTTTGACGGTTAGGAGTAATTGCTTAATGTTGGTAAACTAGAACAAGCTTTTTAAAAATATAGAGAATGAAATCCAGAATCTTCATCAACAAATCTATTTTTTTTTTTCCTGCAGAGTGGGGCTCCAGACTCAAAAGCCTCCTTTTCTGGATCTCTACATCCACTACCACATTCACAGCTAGTTCAAGTCCTTCTAAAAATCCTACTGCACAGGATTGCCATGGGGTTAAATGGCAAACTGTGCCTGGCATGTGGTTAATATTCCATAATGGGATGGACTACCATTCTGTCATATGATATCAAAAGAATAATGCTTATTTCTCATAATTGTTAATGTTAAAGTTTATCCAGGTCATTTCTGATGAGTGTTTTAGGAGCCAAAATATGCTCATTGGGAAAAGGGAAATGTTACCAGTATACTTAGGTGTATGCTAAATGATCTTACTTCCTAAAGGCTTCCTAAGTTTCCTAAGGGCTTTCTCTTTTAGCTTACTTCACTGGCAGGCAAGCTGGTGCAGGAAAACTTAACAAATCTATTTCTAAGTGAGTTAGAAGCTTACTGTATTTACTATATAAGGTAATTGATGGAAAAGGGGAGCGATGTAATGTGGAACAAGGCCTTCTGAGAAACCTTGTAGAAATCAGAGCATAACTTTCCTTAAACAGATTACCATGATTCTCATAATCTGCAGTGACACTGATCAGATGATGTGTTGAATAAGCCAAGTGTTGTTTAGCATTTGATGTGTTACATAAACATTATTTTCTGTTTAGAATATGGATAAAAATCTGTCACCTTGAAATTTCTAAGCTTAAAAATTGCTTTTTCTACATTCCACAGGGGTCAGTGGTTCTTTTATGTTTTCTGAATAGAACTGTCTGATATAAAGATCAAAGATCTTTACTTCATGTACATGTGTCTGAGACAGTTGGAAAATATTTTTCTTTAGTAGGAACCCAACAACCCTACTTATATTTTTTCATTTAAAGGTCTGAACTTAATAGTGTGATCTCACTGAGTTTCATACTCAAGAAATTTCTAGACACTTAAAAAAGAGACCTTTTATCACAATTGATTTTCCTTTTATTTGAAGGTTAAGCTATGTTCTGTTTAAGACAAAAAGATGGAAATGACACAAAGTTGATATTTGGTCCATTTTTTATTGTTGCATTTATAAGTACATTCTTCCAAATCTCTGCCTTTTCCTGGTGATGCTTTTAAATTTGTAACATGTATCCATGTCTATGCTGAAATGTTTGACTTTAAAATGTAAATTATCTCTCAGGAAATGGTGATAAAATGTAGGATGAAACACTTGAAAGATCACAAAATTCACTATGAAATGCTACTAGATATATAATCCTTCATTATATCTGGAGTTTGAAATTTCTGATTTTATAATAGAAAAGAATATATGTCAATTATATAAAATGTAACCGTAATTAAAAATATAATATCTTAAACACTTATAGTACAATTTTGAAAACCTTTAGATGAGTCACAAAATCTGGAAAATTATTGAGATGAAATTGCTTTTGTTCTTTTCTCATTTTCCATAAGGTCGACTCTTAAGATCTATGTCTGTATTACATGAAGTTAACTTTTACCTAAAGAACAAGTGGTAATAAGCCAGTATGGCATGGCTTCAAAATATGATACTGAAGAAAATAGGATAATTAGGAAAAACAAGTAAAAATATTAAAGTTTTTATTATTATTAGATGAAATCAACTTAAACTTGGTAAATCAGTTTTCAAGAAACTAAGGCGCTTATTGTCCTTTCACTTTATATCCAACAACTGCATCAAACTTAATTTTTATCTTTCGTTTTAAAATTTCCCGGAAACGCTGAGGTAAGAGCCTAGAAGAAAGATACATAAAAATAATTAGGAAATAAATATTAAGCGCATTTGCAAAACACCTTCTTTTAAAATACTTTAATTTCTCCTGAATCAGGTCATGTTCCTCTTCGATAGGATTAAGAACTGTAACTCTGAGTTTGTACTATATATTTTTTCTTATTAAATTCACTTCCTTTTCAAAAGAGTAGGAGTGACCTGAATATTTTTTGTAAATATACATATATATGTATGTACACACATACACACATATACATATATACAAACACATATGTACTTATTTTTGAAGTTTATATATATTTATTTTTGAAATAAATATACTCCTATATTTTTCAGAATATTTAAGAGAAGAGGCATGAAGAACAGAATACTTGAGATACTAAAGGGTTAAAAAAAGAAATCTGGGCTGGAGCTGGAGCTCAGTGGTAGAGCGCTTGCCTAGCACGAATGAGGCACTGGGTTCAATTCTCAGCACCGTGTAAAAATAAATAAATAAAAATAAAGGTATTTAAAAAAAAAGAAATCTAACAATGAAAAATAGGTGAGAATAGAAGCTAATTTTATACTTTATAATTCCGAATATTATTTAAGTGTTCCACAAAAAGACTGGAGAAATAGAACTGCTAAATGGAAATGCAGACAATGCACTTAGTTTTGAGAATACCAATGAACAGATTAATTGACCTGAGTTTAAATTCCTCACATGTAAATGGAAAAATTAATATCTTTCTCACAAGTGTTCCTGTGAGGAATCTTGCATTGATAAAAAATGTCTTGAACAGTGAGAGACATGTAGTATGCCTCATTTCCCAACATACAGTTAAAACAATATTTAGGAGCTTATAACATTCCAATGGGCTTGGGAGAAATAGAATTTTAAGTCAGTGTAATGATATCCAGAGATCTGACAGATGGCGTTAAAATGGGGTTGGAAATTGAACAGCCAACCCTCATAGGGGGAAATTAAGGCAATGATAATAATAGTAGTTGTAATAATAACAGTACACAGCGGCACATAGCATTTACTGAGTACTCATAGTTTATAGAGTACTTTCTTTTTTTCTTTTTTTTTTTTTTTGGTACTGGGGATTGAACTCAGGGGCACTGGACCACTGAGCCCCACCCCCAGCCCTATTTTGTGTTCTATGTAGAGACAGGGTCTCACTGAGTTGCTTAGTGCCTCGCCGTTGCTGAGGCTGGCTTTGAACTCGCGATTCTCTAGTCTCAGCCTCCCTAAGTGCTGGGATTACAGGCTTGTGCCACCGTGCCCGGCTTAGAGTACTTTCAATGTTTTATTTACTTGTCTCAGCCTCATAAAGTCCTACTGTCGTTTCCATTCCACAGAAGAAGAAACTGAGCTTCAAAGAAGTTCAGTAACTCATCTGTGTTCCTGTTGACAGCAGGTCCCAAACACAGCTGCATTCAACTCCGGAGTATAAAGTTTGAATTCAAGTTTTAGAAATTAGAATGACTTTAGTGCTTTCTTTGTGCCAGTCACTCTTCAAAGTACAGGGGAAATAGTAATGAAAAATTAGCAAATTTTTTTCTCCCAGAGGGTTACAATTTAAAGGGCCATAACACTGAGTGCTTACCTATGCAATGAGATGCATACAATGCCAAAAACAGGTTTTCACCCAATGTTCATAAAGAAGACCTGGAGCCTTATACCTAAATGTCCAGGGCATGTTCAACTTTGGTTTTTAGCAGAAGGGGCTAGAAAGACTGATAGATGTCATACTTTGAATCTTGAATTCTTTTTGTATTTTAGATCACTAATTCTCAAATTACAATCTTTGGATCAACTGCTGATGGCAGTTAACTGTTAAAATACATATTTCTGAGTCCCAACTCAATTATCTCATATTAAAATTTCTAGACATGAGATACAGGAATTTATTTTTTTGCAAATTAAATGCATATATTATGTGAATACATTATACATAAATATATATACACATACACATATATCTTATAAACTACCCCAAAGTATAACACATTGCATTAGTTTTCTATTGCTGTGTAACAAATTGCTATAAATGTAGCATCTTAATTCAGCAGCCATTTATTAGCTTACAATTCTCTATGTCAGAGTCCTGGCTAGCTCAACTGGGTTTTGAAGTTAGGGTCTCACAAGGCTAAAACCAAGATGTGGGCCAAGCCAGGCTCCTATCCAGAGATTCTGGAGAAGAATCTTCTCCTAATGTTAGCAGAATTCATTTCCCTGTGGTTGCAGGTCTGAAGTTTCTTGCTCTCTGCTTCTGAAAGCTGCCTTTAGGTCCTTTCCAAGTGGTCCCCTCCATCTCCAAGCCAGCAATGGCACAGAGAATCCTTCTTGGGTTTTGAATCTCTGGCTTCCTCTTCTTCAATGAGCCAGAGAACACTCTCTGCTTTTAAAGGATTCATGTCATTATGTCAGGCTGATCCATAATATTCTTCATATAACGTATTGCAATCACAGCTATGGTAATCTATTACATTCACAACTTCCACCACACTGGAAAGGGTGAGTCATTGGGGATCATCTTATGATTCTGTCTTCCACAAACACTGTCTCATCTACCTTCAAAGTGATGTCAGGGAGCTGGGGATGGAGCTCAGTGGCAGAGCACTTGCTTGGCATATGCAAGGCCCTGGGTTCAATTCCTAGCACCAAGAAAGGAGAGATGATCTGAGCTAGAAAATATTTGTGTCAGTTTTTAAAAGTTCTTCAACCCAAGAAGTTTCCTAAATAGCTTGCTATTTGACTTCATATGTCTTGAAAATCAGTAGAGTAATACTATAGAAAATTGATACTTAAAATTTGGCCAGCATTTGTTGGACTTCTGTTATGGATTAGGCACTTCTTGGGCTCTGGGGATAGAAAAGCAGGAAAGGCAGAGATGGCTCCTAGTGGCTTCTCCTTACTATTCTATCTTTGTCTTTGCCTCTTTCGTCTCCTTTCCATCAGAACACATCTCAAATGTCTTCCAAGGGTCCAGGAGGTGATACAACAAAGACAAGGAGTCGGGAAGATTGAAGTTCATGGCAGGACTAATACCCATTCGAAAGGGCAACCCAGCTGCTGCAGGAATGTGGGACCACTCTTGAGAGATATCCCAGTGATGAGGACGGGACTCAACAGAGTACCCAAAGTGACAATTCACCCAGGGCATTCTTGGGGCCAATGCAAAGAAGTCTATTAGCAGATATCCTGTCTAAAAAAATGTCACACTAGAGAAAGAGAAAACCCCTACCCTGGGAAATAATAGGATCAGGGAAGTTTCCACTTAATATCCAGAGGAGCTAAAATGCAGAGGTTCCTGAACTGGACAAAAGCAGAGCCCTGAGGAATAAATGAAGGTATTGTGTGCTGTGTATTCAGAGAAAATGAGTAAAAAGAAAGGTTGGGGTCTCTGGATCCATTCTTAGAGTTCTGGGTTTGGCCTTGCTGGGGGTGGTTTTCATCAGCCGCACCTTGCTATAGACCTGCTTTATCCAGCCTTATCTTTCCTGCTCTCTGAATGGAAGAGCTGCCTGGCAGAACCACCAGCTGCTTCCAGGCCCTGTGCTGACCCATGAGAATGCCAACACCAAGCTTCAGCCTGAAGAGCCTTCCTGCGCCGCTCCACACACATACATCCTCTGCATCTTCCTGGCTCAGTTAACAGGCTCTACCTTCTTAGGAAGAATCTTCTCAATGTCTGGATACTGCTTCTTCTCTTTAGCTTTCAGGCCACTTGCTACTTCCCCTCGTGAGCCTTGGTGATCTAATTGTCCATAGGTGCATCTCATCTACCCCGTATTACTGCCAGGTTTTCTATAGTTTTCATTCCATGGTCACATGTGGCATGAGGTCACATGTGGTAGAAGGAGTGCATGGCAGAAGAAGCTTCTTCACCTCACGGTAGCTAGTTAAGCAAAGAGAGCCAGGAATATATTGTTTAAATAGATTTCCTTAGTGATCCTGATCTCTAACCACATTGGAGAAGCCTAAGCACAGGCAGCAAGAGGTTTCTTCTTCCAGCCAACTCAAGGCTCCTATTCACTTCCCCTAGTTACCTGAACAGCTTCACTGCCACACTGCTTTCCCAGGTAAATGAGTCATGACAGGGCATGTGTTATGATGAGTGAGTCTTTAAGCCAGAGGTTTCTGATATGGGCTGACATTAGTATCCCCCAGAGAGTTGCTACATCTCTAAAACCTAGGCCCACACTCCACACCAATTGAATCAGGATCTTGAGGAGCAGGTCTTAGCCATCAGCATTGTTTAAACTTCCCAAGTGAATTCCAATGTACTACAAAGATGAGTGCTAATGCTCCGAAGAAAGACTTCTGTAATTTTAATATGTGTACAAATCATCTGGTATCTTGGCAATTTCTCATTCAGGAGATCAGGAGATTCTGTATTTCTAACAAACTCCCCAGGATACTGATGTAGGTAGTCCAGGGACCTCACTGGACGTAGTAAAGCTCAAGGATCTCCAAAATGATAAAAGATCAATTAGCAATTCCTATGCTTCACTATGATTTCCCACAAAATAAAAGGTGAATTATATATGTGAATGAATATCTTAAAACTTAACTAGGGTCTTCTTTAATCTCATTGCCCTATGATTTTGCTATGTGAAAAGGCTTTAAAATATTCTTCTTCATAATCATTCATTTATAAGACAAGACTTCCAAAAATATACACTTTTAAAAAAATAAAACAAATGTAAAACCATGTGGACACGATTCAGTTGTTTTACTCAATAGCTACACCAATCATCCCTGATTAACCCGTGTGGTTTTAAAAAAATTGATGGAATCTTTGAGTCTATTGTGTTTTTTTCATTAGCTTAGCTCTATTTAATTAGACTTTATCAGTTGTCTGGTTTTAAATATGTGTTAAAAACATGTAAGAGATAAATGTTCACTTCTAATGATGACAAACTTAACTGTTACTTACCTGTCGAAGACATATAAAATGTTTAGAGAGGATGGAACCAAAATCATCTTCTTATTAGTCAAGATCCCATTCATTAGCTCGTTTACCACTTCCTCAGGTTCCAGGGTAGGTCCCAAACTGAAATCAGAGGCAGACTTCAGAAACAAAATATATCACTGAGGTTTCAGCTTTGGTTTGGTATTAAACAAATGAAATTACCAGAGGACTCAACATAACTAATCTGTAGCAGCTAGCCTATCAAAGGTGCCCAGAAATTGTAGCTACTTTACCATTAATAACAAGCATTTATTTAGTACTTATTAGGTGTTATGCATTGTGCTAGACCTCTACATAGGTTACTTCATTTAAGTTTTACAACACCCCGGTGATACTATAACCTTTATTTTATGAATGATAATTATAGAACCAACTAGGACTCAAAAATAAGTTAGTTAGATTTAGTTCACATCTAAATCTTCAGCAGCTTTGGGGAAGAAGTCAGGTATTATTTTACAAGTTTTATTATATTCTAAGTATCTTTACTGAATGAAATCTAAAGTTTCAGAGGAATTAAAATATAGTTATTCTCCTGGCTCTAGGTCCTTAATCACCACATGGAACTTTTACATTTCTTAGGTCTTGATTTACTTTTCAGTCTTATTTCTTTGTTCCATGTCACACACCATCACTGTGTAACCACCCAGGTACCTGCATCACAAACTAGCAAGTGGTCTCTAAAAAGTGGCTTTTCACCAATCCCAAAAAACCAAACCCCAAATGTTCTCTCTGATATGCATATATTAACACACAATAATGACAGTGTAGGGAAGAATAGAAGTACTTTAGATTAGAAAACAGTAATGAAGGGAAGAGAGGATGAGAATAGGAAAGACAGAATGAACTGGACATAACTTTCCTATGTCTATATATGAATACACGACCAGTGTAATTCCACATCATGTATAACCACAAGAATACTCCATGAATACTCCATATATGTATAATATGTCAAAATACACTCTACTGCCATGTATAACTAAAAAGAACAAATAAAAAAAGTGAATCTTCAAAGTCTGAGTGTTAGGGTAAGATCACTTAGGGAGAGCTGTTGGTCATAAAAGTTTGTCAGTTTTTAATGTTTTATTAATTACTTAGAAAAAAGAGATACATAATTAAATACACTCATGAAATCTGCCAATGTCACCAAACTGATAGGGTAACATTTTTGGGAAGCAGATTTTAAATGTGTGTGATTACTTAAAAGAAGTATAACAAAAAGTATTATATGATGTTCTCTAGAAATAAATACAGATCACTTCTGAGGAAAAAAATAAGTTGTAAAGTAAAATTTGGACTACTGAGAAGTGTAGCTTTGTACTTAAAAGCAAGCATGGTAACTGATCCATGAAGGAGAACATAGCATAAAAATACATGATACAATCTTTCATTCTTAGTCATTTATTAGAAGATCATGTTTACTATGGGACCCTGAAAAGCTTGGAAACTAAACAGGAGAGGAAATATAAAAATGAAATTGGAAAACAGCCCTGCCAATTCCTGTGGCATCCAGGCAGGCCCAGGACAGTCTTGCAGACCCCCTTGGAGACCAGGTAGGCCTAGGACAGACCCTACAATCTCTGTGGAGACCAGGAGGCCCAGGACAGCCCTGCAGATCCTTGCAGAGACCAGGCAAGCCCAGGACCACCTCTCCAACCAGTGAGGAGCCCAGATCCAGGCCCAGGCCCAGGCCTGCCCACTACATTGAGGACCATGCCCACACACCACAGTGCTGCATCTCCAAACAGGCTGCCCAAAGTCATCATTGGGCTTGCCTGTTCAGCCTCACATCTAAAAGTGGTTGTTGCCATCTTGGGACACCTCCAACACCACCTCAGGTTACCCCTGCTGCTGCTGCCGCCACCACCATCTTTAGTTGCGGCAGCTATTATCTTGGGACACCATCGGGTGGCTGGAAGCCCAACACCAAGGTACTTATGGGTCTGATGCTATCCAGCCACCAACAATGTACATGGCCACTTCCATCTATAGACAATAGCCAGGACATAAAGACCATCACCAAAGTTGCCCCAGAAAGGCCCAACCCATACCACATGGCCCACCAGTGGAAAGGAGCCTTGCCGTGGTTCCCAATGTATGGCTCCACCCAAACCGCCTTCATTTTGCGACACTGCCATAGCCCTCGTCACGTGGTAATCTCCACCGTGGGACATCAGACAGGGCAAGGAGGCAGCTGTCCATTGCAACACCACACACCACACTTTGGCATCACCAAATAGGCCACCCAACACCATCAGCCCATCCTTCCAGCCCCATCTCTGAAAGTGGTTGCCTCCATCTTGGGACACCTCCACCACCATCTTGGGTTACCTCTGCTGCTGCCTCCATCATCTTTAGCTGGGACAGCTTCTACCTGGGGACACTGACTGGGGCCAGGAAATCCAACACTAAGGTACCTATAGGCTAGATGTTACTGCTGCCACCAACTAGGGGCATGGCCATTTCCATCAGGAACAAAAACCAGGTCCTGGAAAACCATTACCAAGGTCCCTATGGGCCTGGCTGTACCAGAGGTATCTATCCTTGGTGTACTAACAGACACCATCCTGTTGCAGAGGCAACAGGGAGCCTTGCATAGGGTAACATCTCTCTCTTTTTTCTCTTGCTAACAGCCAACTTCTTGTGATTACCTTTTCACTAGTCCTGTAATCTAATACTTCTATATTCCCACACCTAGCTCATAAACACCACAGCCCACCTACCCTAGTCCAACATTAGAAAAAGTAAGCCCTTATGCAAACCTATTGGCTATATGGTACAAGATAACTGAACTCATCATTTCTGTTGATAGTGACAAAGCTGTAAATGTTAAAAAAAAAAACAACTAATTGATTTATGGCTACATATTGGTTGCATTGGGTGATGTAAACATTGATATCCATTTAAAGGTGAGGTATTTGTAACCTGCAGGGACACTACAAGATTATAGGGTAGAAGCTACAATACCTCAGATCTGCACTACAAGAGAGGAAGACAAATAAGCAACATGAAAAAGCAAAGGAGGAAAGTGCCCCAAACGAACCAAGATACTACAAGAATAAAATCCATTGACAGCGCAGCAGATGAATTGTCAGAGAACAAGTTCAGAATGTACATAATTAAAATGATCTGCAAATTAAAGAATGACCTAAGAAAGCAAACACAGGCAAAAATTGATCACTCCAACAAAGAGATATGAGAGCAAATACAAGTAACAAAAGACTACTTCAAGAAAGAGATAGAGACTCTGAAAAAAAAAAACAACATACAGAAATCATTGAAATGAAGGAAACATTAAACCAAACAAAAAACTCAATAGAAAGCATCACCAACAGACTAGATAACTTAGAAGACAGAACCTCAGACAACAAAGACAAAATATACAATCTTGAAAATAAAGTTGACCACATAATGAAGATGGTAAGAAACTATGAACAGAACATCCAAGAATTATGGGATAACATCAAATGACCAAACCTAAGATTTATTGGATAGAGGAAGGCACGGAGATTCAAAACAAAGGAATGCACAATCTTTTCAATGAAATAATATCAGAAAATTTCCCAAACATGAAGAATGAATTGGAAAATCAAATACAAGAGGCTTACAGGACACCAAATGTACAAAATTACAACAGAACCACACCTAAGACACATCATAATGAAAATGCCTAGCATAGAGAATAAGGATAGAATTTTAAATGCTGCAAGAGAGAGGAATCAGATTACATATAAGGGAAGACCAATTCAGATCTCAACAGATTTTTAAACTAAGACCCTCAAAGCCAGGAGATCCTGGAACAACATATACCAAGCTCTGAAAGAAAATGAATGGCAACCAAGAATATTATATCCAGCAAAATTAAGTTTCAGATTTGATGATGAAATAAAAACCTTCCATGATAAACAAAAGTTAAAAGAATTTACAGCAAGAAAGCTTGCACTACAGAACATTCTTGGCAAAATATTCCACAATGAGGAAATTAAAAACAACAATAAAAATCTACAAAGGGAGGAACTACACTAAAGGAAAGGGCAATCAAAGGAGAAGCCAAGTCAAGTTAAAAGCCAAAAATAAAACAAAATGACCGGGAATACAAACCACATCTCAATATTATCCCTGAATATCAATGGCCTAAACTCATCAATTAAAAGACATAGACTTACAGATTGGATTAAAAAAGACCCAACAATATGCTGCCTTCAAGAGACTCATCTCACAGGAGAAGACATCCACAGACTGAAGGTGGAGATGGGAAAAAACATATCAGTCACATGGACCATGTAAACAAGCAGAGGTTTCCATCCTAATATCACATAAAGTGGACTTCAAACCAAAGCTAGTGAAAAGGGATAAAGAAGGTCATTTCATACTGCTTAAGGGAATCATACATCAACAAGACATAATAATCTTAAATATCTATGCCTCAAACAATCGGGCATCGATGAATATCAAGCAAACCCTTCTCAACTTCAAGAATCAAAGAGACCACAACACAATAATACTGGGTGACTTTAACACAGCTCTCTTACCACTGGATAGATCTTCCAAACAAAAGCTAAACAAAGAAACCATAGAACTCAATAAAACAATCAATAATTTAGATTTAACAGACATATATAGAATATTCCATCCATCAACAAGTGAATACACTTTTTTTCTCAGCAGCACATGGATATTTCTCCAAAATAGATCATATGTTATGCCACAAAGCAAGTCTTACCAAATACAAAAAAAAAATAGAAATACTACCCTGCATTCTCTGACCATAATGGAGTAAAATTAGAAATCCAATGACAGATTAAAAAACAGAAACTACTCCAATACCTGCAGACTAAATAATATACTATCCTCTCTTTAACCACTGCTATTCAACATAGTTCTTGACACACTAGCCAGAGCAATTAGACACATAAAAGAAATCAAAGATATACGAATAGGAAAAGAAGAACTCAAACTATCATTATTTGCAGATGACATGATTCTATACTGAGAGGATCCAAAAAATTCCACCAGAAAAATTACAGAACTAATAAATGAGTTCAGCAAAGTAGCAGGATATAAAATCAATACCCATAAATCAAATGCATTTCTATACATCAGTGATGAATCCTCTGAAAGAGAAATTAGAAAAACTATTGCATTCACAATTGCCTCAAAAAAAAATAATAAAGTACTTGGGAATCAATTTAACAGAAGAGGTGAAAGACCTCTACAATGAAAACTACCGAATATTAAAGAAAGAGATTGAATAAGCCTTAGCAGATGGAAAGATCTCCCATGCTCTTGGATAGACAGAGTCAATATTGCCAAAATGGCCACACTACTCAAAGTGCTATACAGATTCAATGCAATTCCAATTAAAATCCCAATGTCATTCCTTATAGAAATAGAAAAAGCAATCATGAAATTCATTTGGAAAAATGAGAAATCCAGAACAGCCAAAGTAACCCTTAGCAAAAAGAGTGAAGCAGGAGGCATCACAATACCAGACCTTAAACTATATTACAAAGCTATAACAAAAACAGCATGGTGTTGGCACCAGAATAGACTGGTAGACCAATGGTACAGAATAGAAGACACAGAGACAAACCCACATAAATACAGTTATCTCATATTAGATAAAGGTACCAAAAATATACATTGGACAAAAGATAGCCTCTTCAACAAATGGTGCTGGGAAAACTGGAAATTCATATGCAGCAAAATGAAAATAAACTCCTATCTGTCACCATGCACAAAACTCAACTCAAAGTGGATCAAGGACCTAGGAATTAGACCAGAGACCCTACACCTAATAGAAGAAAACATAGGCCCAAATCTTTATCAAGTTGGATTAGGCCCCGACTTCCTTAACAAGACTCCTAAAGCACAAGAAATAAAATCAAGAATCAATAAACGGGATGGATTCAAACTAAAAAGCTTCTTCTCAGCAGAAGAAACAATCAGTGAGGTGAACAGAGAGCCGATATTTTGGGAGCAAATTTTTGCCACATACACATCTGATAGAACACTAATCTCCAGGATATTTGAAGAACTCAAAAAACTTAACACCAAAAGAACAAACAACTCAATCAATAAATGGGCTAAGGAGCTGAACAGGCATTTCTCAGAAGAAATACAATCAATCAACAAATATATGAAAAATGTTCAATACCTCTAGCAATGAGAGAAATGAAAATCAAAACTACCCTAAGATTTCATCTCACACCAGTAGAATAGCAGTTATCAAGAATACAAGCAACAATAAGTGTTGGTGAGGTTGTGGGGAAAAAGGCACGCTCATACATTGCTGGTGGGACTGCAAATTGGTACAACCAATCTGGAAAGCAGTATGGAGATTCCTTAGAAAATTTGGAATGGAACCACCATTTGACCCAGCTATCCCACTCCTCAGTCTATACCCAAAGGATTTTAAAACAGCATACTACAGTGACACAGCCACTTCGATGTTTATAGCAGCACAATTCACAATTGCTAAACTGTGGAAGCAACCTAGATGCCCTTCAATAGATGAATGGATAATGTGGTATATATACACAATGGAATATTACTCAGCATTAAAAGTGAATAAAATCATGGCATTTGCAGGTAAATGGGTGGAGTTGGAGAATATCATGCTAAGCTAAGCAAGCCAATCCCCCAAAACCAAAGGCCAAATGTTTTCTCTGATTAGTGAACGCTGTGGGGGTGGGGAGCATCAGAGAAATGGAGGAACTTTGGATAGGGCAAAGGGAAGGGAGAGGAAAGGATGGGGCATGGGGGTAGCAAGGATGGTGGAATGAGATGGACACCATTACCCTAGGTACAAGTATGAAGACATGAATGGTGTGACTCTACCTTGTGTACAACAAGAGAAATGAAAAATTGTGGTCCATATGTGTACTGTAAATTGAAATGAACGTTTCTGTTGTGTTAAAAAAAGAAATAAAAAAATTTAAAAAATGAAATAGATGTTTCTTGGCCCGATGGAGGCAAAAGTCAAAGGCAAATGGAAGCTTGAAGAAACTTAGTAGTCTTTTAACTAGTGTGGGCAGGTATGGGTGCCACGGAGGATGAATCCAGAAACTGAAGCTCATTATGCCTGGAAGAGCATTCGGAGGGAAATTCTTTGTAGCATATTGCTACCAGTCTTCCCTATTTCCAAGCTCCCTGAAAGCTTATAAACACCTATATACACAGCAGAGCATACTCCCTTATGCTCACCAGGGCCTTGCTAACCTGCCAATCATGTGATACTGCACTGACTTACTATTTCTTAGTGATCTGCTCTCTTAAAGTTCTTAGTGTCTTGTCTTTGAAATGTAATGAGTATCTAATATCATTTTTAATTAATTAATTTGATACTGGGATTTAACCAAGGGGTGCTTTGCCACTGAATTATACCCCCATTTTATTTATTTATTTGTTTATTTATTTATTTATTTAATCTCACTAAGTAGCCCAAGCTGTCCTTGAACTTGTAATCCACCTGCTCAGCCTCCCTGAGTTGCTGGGATTATAGGCATGCACCACCACACCCAATATCATGATTTTAAAAGGACCAAAAGACAGCAAATATATAAAAAATTTTCAACATCTATAGCAATCAGGGAAATGCAAATTGAAACTACATTAAGATTTCATCTCACTCCAGTCAAAATGGCAATGATCAAGAATACAAATAAGAAATGCTGGTGAGGATATGGGAAAAGGTATATTCATACATTGTTGGTGGAACTGCAGGATAGTACAACCACTCTGGAAAGCAGTATGGAGATTCCTCAGAAAACTAGGAAGGAACTGCCATATAACCCAGCTATCCTAGTCCTCACTATTTATCCAAAAGAACTAAAATCAGCACACTATATTGATACAGTCACTTCAATGTTCATAGCAGCACAAATCACAATAGCCAAATTATGGAACCAGCCCAGATGCCCATCAATAGATGAATGGATTAAGAAAATGTGGTTTATACACACAATGAAGTTTTTTACTCAGTCATAAAGAAGAATGAAATTATGGCATTTTCTGGTTAATGAATGGAAATGGAGAACAAAATGTTAAGTGAAATAAGCCAGACTCAGAAAATCATGGGTTGAATGTCTTCACTCTTATGTGGAAGCTAAAGAAAAATTAGGAAAAGAAAGTGGGTAGTGGGGGGTTGGATATCATAAAGATGTAAGAAAGATCAGTAGAGTAAAAGGAGGAGATCAGGAGGGATCAGAAAGGGTAGGAAATATGAAATGAACTTAACACAATCATGTGTATTTATAAATATACTGCAGGAATTTCACCTTTGGTATATATAGAAAATAACAATAAAATAAATCCATAAATAAGCAAAAAGAAGACCAGCAGAGTAGTAGAAGAATGGGGGAAGAGGAGGGGAAGACAAGTGAGGAAATGGGGACTGAAATCAAATTCCAGGCATGTTTGATTTTGTCAAGATGAGCCCAACTACTATGTGTAATTATAAAGCTCTAAAAAATGGGACAAAAGAAAAGCCTTTTAGAAAAAATTCAACTTATTGGTAGAATAAAATCTTAATCACTTAATTGTCAGAACTTGGAAACATTTTCCCAACATTCTGATGTCAGAGTTGCAAATCCTGTTAAATGTTCATAATAGATTTTGTAGAAACTATACAAAAGCACTCTGGGCCAATTCGTTCAGGTGGATAAAAAGGGCACATGTTGGGGAGGAGGAATATTTAGGCAGGAGAGAATATTTTTAGTTAGAAGGACTATTTGATTATCTACTTTATCATCTAAGTAACTCAGTAATCTGGGGGAAAGCATTTCAATGCTTTATAGTTCGGGTTTTTGTTTTTGTTATTTATTTGAAAAACAGGGATAAGGCAATGGTATGGTGGTAAATGTTTAAAAACTGGCTTTCCAGAGGACCAAAATCCCAGTTTTGTAGTATTTGCTGGTTTCCACAATATAAATATTCCCACTTATGGCTGACTTTAAGCTACCACCATGACATTACTGAATGAAAACAGGTCAGCACCAGCACTCCATCAGCAATGTGAGGGTTAAATGGAAATATAAATATTAGCACTTTATACAGCTATACTATACAATGTAACAATTTTTTTAGGGGGGCAGGTACGAGAGATTGAACCCAGGGCCTCACATTCTAGGTGAATGATTTCCCCCTGAGCTACATTCCCAACCCCACAAATGTCTTCTTATATACTATTTTCCTTTTACAATACTGTTCAGTAAAATCTAATGCCTTCCTGTGATACACTCACAAAAACACTTAAATATCTACAGGAAAATAATTTGAGTATATATATTATGGGTAGAAGAGTAGATGTCTTAAAATTTGTAGCTATCAAAAGGTAATCAGAACATTCAATAATAATCTAATAAATCTAATCTAATAAATTCAGATTGTGTTACATTGTTTCAACTATTAATTGGAAAGCAAGAGATAACTTACTTTAGAAAAAAATTAAATCACAAATTGTTTGTTCACCGAATAATAGCTGAGTCCCAAAGTATATGAAGAAAATCTGTTAGAATCGAAGTGAGACACAGACAGTTTTGACAATAACAGTTGGAGACTTTAATCTACACTTTCAACAATGTATGGAATAACCAAACAGATTAGCAGGAATCAGAAGACTTCAGCAATATCATAAATCAAGTAGCTGAACTAGACAGATATAAAACACTCCAGCTAGCAACACAGAGAATACTTTCTTCTCAAGAGGATATGAACAGATCAGACAGATGAGATTTCAAATTGTACCTTGGCTTCTTATTAGCAGTATGACTTTAGAACAATTACTCAGTTTAGAACAATTACCTTTGAACTTCATACTGAAATGTGGATAATAATGTTCCCTTTTATATAACCTGTACAATTAGTACATAAATTGTAAATAAATAAATAGTCAATGTTTATAGCAGCTCAATTCACAATAGCTAAACTGTGGAACCAACCTAGATGCCCTTCGATAGATGACTGGATAAAGAAACTGTGGTATATATATATACACAATGGAATATTACTCAGCAATAAGAGAATAAAATTATGGCATTTGCAGGTAAATGGATGGAGTTGGAGAATATCATGCTAAGTGAAGTAAGCCAATCTCAGAAAACCAAACGCTGAATGTACTCACTGATAAGTGGATGCTGATCCATAATGGGGGGAAGGACATGGGAACAATGGTGGATCTCTGTTCACAGGGGTGTAAGGGGGGAGGGGGCATGGGGACAGCAAAGGTGGTGGAATATGATGGTCATCATAGCCCTAACTTTATGTATGACTGCATATATGTTGTGATTCTATACAACTTACAACTAGAGAATTGATATGTTATCCTCTATCTATGTACAGTGAATCAATTTGCACTGTTAACATGTAAGCCTAAATAAAACAAATTAAAAAAAAATAAATATTAAGAACGTAAAAAAAAAGAGCATATGAACAATCCTTTCCAGAACAGATCACATGTTAGACCACAAAATGAATTTCAATATGTTTAAAATGACTGAAATTATTCAAAGTATGATCTCTGGCTACAATAGTGAAATCAGTACCAAAGGAAAACTGGAGCCAGGTGCAGTGGCTCAGGCCTGTAATCCCAGTGGCTCGGGAGGCTGAGGCAGGAGAACTGTGAGTTCAAAGCCAGCCTCAGTAATTTAGCAAGGCCCAAAGCAATTCAGTAAGACCCTGTCTCAAAATAAAAAATAAAAATGGCTGGGGATATGGCTGAGTGGTTAAGCGCCCTTGGGTTTAATCTCTGGTAACAAACAAAAAAGAAAAGAAAAGAAAAGAAAAACTGGAAAGCTCACAAATAGCTGGAAATTAAAGTGCATACCTTAAATAACCAGTGGAATACAGAAGAAATTGCAGAAAATTAAAAAATACTTTGAGATGAACACAAATGAGACATCTGATAACTTATGGCATACCATGCTTAGAGGGAAATTCATAGATGGAAATGCTTACATTAAAAAAGAAGAAAAACATCAAATCAATAATGTAAAATTCCACCTGAAGAAATTACTAATCAGAAGCAAAACAGACAAATGAAGCAAGATGAAGCAAGCAAAGAAAGAAGACAGATCAAATAATAGATAAGTGAAGTAGAAAACAGATCAATAGTATCAATGAAGTGGAAAGCTGATTCTTAGAAAAGATCAACAAAACTAGCAAACCTTTAGCTAGAATGACTAAGGGAAAAATAAAAAGAGAAGACTAAAAATACTAGGTCTAGTAATGAAAGCAGCAACCTTACTGTGACCTTACGTAAATAAGCTAAGAGAACTATGAACAATTGTATGGCAACAATTTAGAAACGCTAGATGAAGTACACAAATTCCTAGGAATACACGAACTGCCAAAACTGACTCAAGAAGAATAGAAAATTTGAGTAGATCTTTAATGAGAGATTCAATCAGTATTCAAAACATCTCCAAGAAAGAAAAGCCCAGAACAAGATGGCTTCATGATTAATTCTACTCAATGTTTGTGCTAGTCAGCTTTTCATTGCTCTGACTAAATTACCTGGCAAGAAAAACTTAGAGGAGGAAATATTTATTTTGGCTAGGGGTTTCAGAAAATTCAGTCCGTGATTAGCCAACTTCAAGGCAGAAACATCATAGTGGAAGGGCACAGTAGAAGAAAGCTTCTCAGTTCCTGGCAGCTGGGAAGAGGGGATGGAACAGGGACAGATGTAGCCTCCAAGGCCACATCCCCAGTGACTTACTTCCTTCAGCCATGGCCCAACTACCTACAGTTACCACCCAGTACTCCATTACAATTATTAATCCATTGCTGGGTGCAGTGGCTCATGCCTGTAATCCCAGCAGCTTGGGAGGCTGAGGCAAGAGGATCATGAGTTCAAAGCCAGCCTCAGCAACTTAGTGAGGCCCTAAGCAACTTAGCAAGACCCTGTCACTAAAGAAAACATTAAAAAGGGCTGGAGATATCGCTTAGTGGTTAAGCACCCCTGGGTTCAATCCTTGGTAACAACAACAACAAAAAATCAAATCAATCCATCAAATGGATTGATCCACTGATGCAGTCAGAGCTCTCCTAATCCAATGATTTCACCTCTGAATATTACTGCATTGCCCAACACATGAGCTTTTAGTAGGACATTCCAGATCCAAACTGTAACAATGTTTAAGGAAGAATTTACACCAATCCTCAAATTCCCCCCCCCCAAAAATTAGAAGACACAGAAACTCTTCTTAACTCATTTTATGGGGTCAGAATTATCTTGGATTAAAGTTGACCTAAAACATCACAAGAAAACTGCAGACACATACCTCTTTGAATATAGATGGAAAAATCTTCAACAAAACACTAACAAATTAAGTCTAGCATTATATTAAAAGCACTGTACACCATGACCAAATGAGATTTATCCCAGCAATGCAAAGTGGCTCACGATACAAAAACTAATATTCGAAACTGGGGCAACTTAGTGAGACCCTACCACTCTGGTGAGAGGATAAATTTGAACAGTCTTTTCAGAGGGCAAATCTATCTATAAGTAAACATGTAAATCTATCAAATCTGTAAATTTATCAAAAAATAAACATGTAAGAACATGCTTTTAAAAAAATTTATTTATTTTTTGTATCAAGGATAGAACCCAGGGGCACCTTACCACTGAGCTACATCCCAAGCCCTTCTATTTTTCAGTTTGAGACAGGTTCTCATCAGGTTGCCAAGGGTCTTGCTAAACTGCTGAGTCTAAACTGGAACTGGACTTGTGATCCTCCTGCCTCAGCCTCCCTAGTTGCTGAGATTGCAAGTGTGCACCATTGTACCCTTAGCAGAACACGTTTGATTCAGCCTTTCCATTTCAAAAAACAATCATAACAGAATGGTTGGAAAAGTGAGCAAAGATACACATACACACACATACATCTATTTATCTATATAATACATACACATAACACGTCTACATAGACACACACATACAAGAACATACATTTATTATATAAATATCCATCAATAGAGAATACATATGTCCAAAGATTGTCATGCCAACATTATAAAGAATAAAGCAAGGTAATTATATAACAATACAGAAGTTAAAGAGGCAGTTTACAGAACAGCATATTTCCAGGTACAGGAAAAAAGGATGCATTAAAATAAGGAAATTAATAAATTGAAAAACTGTAACTGGAAATTGAATTTTTTAATAAAGTGGTTATCTCTGGGAGAGTAGTATTTATAAAAAGATTTTTTTCCTATGGTATTTAAATTTTGTTTACTATCGTGATAGGTTATCAGAAAAACAATAAATATATTTCCAATAAACATTTAATACACATATTAAAATGACGAGTCTCAGGGAAATTTTTCAATTAAAATTTATGTGAAAAATAAAGCTATTATTAGTAGGGCATTTGGAGTCAGAGAGACCTAATGTAGGAATTTTAGTCACTTTGGGGATATGTGATCTTCAGCAGTTTTCTAAAATTTTCCAAGTTTCAGTCTCTGTCTATAAAAGGGATGAAAATAATGCTATAGTTTGGATCTTAAGTATCTCCAAAGGTTTGTGTATTAAAGGTCTGGTCCCACGCTTGCGGCCACTTGATGAAACCTTAAGAGGTGAAGCTTGGTGGGAGGTCATTGGGAGTGTGCCCTTGGAAGAAAGAGCACACTCTTTCTATAAGTAAACATGTAAATCTATCAAATCTATAACTCTATCAAAAAATAAACATGTAAGAACATGCTTTTAAAAAAATTATTTATTGATTGATTTTTTGTACCAGGAATAGAACTCAGGGGTGTTCCTCTTTCTCTCTTTTGCTTCCGGGTCATGAGGTGAAGTTTTACTCTACTATGGGCTCCTGCATCAATGTGCCACCTCTCCAGTGGACCAAAACTAATGGGGCCAACTGGTCAGATGCTGGAATCTCCAAAACCGTGAGCCAAATATTTCTTTTACCTTTGTAATTGATTTTCTCAAAATAAAATAAATCTTTTCTCTTTAAAAATTGATTATCTCAGTTTTTCATTATAGTGATAGAAAACTAACAAAAAGACTTATCATTCAGAATTGTTATAAGAACTAGAGCACAAATAGGCAAACTATGGTCAGTGGATCCAATCTAATTCTCCTGGATTAGCGATCAAAGGTACCTAGTAATGTTTCTAATATTTAGTAGGTCTTCAATTAATGTATTTAAGAAAATTATTGATAGTTAAGTTTATGTAACAAAAAATTCTTAGCTTTCAAAAAATCAATCAGAACACCCTGCTAGATTGATTTCCATAAACTCAGATTATGCTGTTATATAACCTTTATAGTAAACCAGTTTCTTTGCAGTGTGTTAGAAATAATATGAGAACCAATAAACTTCATCTGGTGTTTTTAAAGAGATCATTAAAGTTCCAACATTAATATAAAACAAATTATTTCAAATTCAGCCATTCAAAGGTTGGTTCAATTTTCTCTACTCAGAAATTTGGCTCTATGTAGCTTAGTTGGAATCTTAGTTCTGCTACTTGTGGGCAAATTATTTAATATCTCTAATCCTCAGATAATTATCATTCATTGAAGACAACTAATAGCATCCCCTTCAAAGTATTACTCTGAGATTTAATAAAATGATAATTTTATTTATTTAGTGTTTGATTAGGGTACTTGCTCTCCTTCCTCTTCTTTTTTTTTTTAAATATTTATTTTTCAGTTGTAGGTGGACAGAATATATTTTATTTTTTATGTGGTGCTGAGGATCGAACCCAGTGCCTCACGCGTGCTAGGCAAGCACGCTACCACTGCGCCATAACCCCAGCCCCTCCTTCCTCTTCTTAGAAGGACCAAATTTCTATATTAAAACCAACTTTACCTTTAGGATACACTCTACTACAAGTTTAATGTAGGAAAGGACCATGATCCAGGCCCTTCCTAGCCAGTTTTATATGTGTATGACTATCAGGTTAGAATCATGTTAGCTTCTAGTATTGCTTTTAGCACATTTTGTTTTAGTTGTACTAACAGTTTTGTCAAAAGAGGGCACTATTGCCTTGTGTAGACTTGTCCTGGGGGCAAAGTCAAAAATTCAGTTATGACTTTTAAAAATATAGTATCTGTTTTTAACTACTGAAAGAAAGTCTGAGGGGCGGGGGGAAGCTTCAAGTGTGTTATTTTAGTATCTAAATCCTGAAAATAATAGAGGAAATTGGCAAGTTGTACCTTCCATATCTGCTCTCAGTTTTGGTGAATTCTTAACCTTTCTATCCTCCTCTTCAATTCCCTTGCCCAACCCAAAAAACATGCTTCTTTCCTTCTCTCTTCAGGGTCCAGTTAGGGTTTTCTTGGTTAATAAAGATGAACTTAAGTGCTGGCTTTCTGAAGTATGCATACTTATTTTGTGTTGAGATGAGGTCTCACTGTGTTGCCCAGGGTGGTCTCAAACTTGAGGGCTCAGTGATCCCCTCCTGCTCAGCCTCCTGAGGGTTGAGACAAGTGTGCATACTCATGCCAATCTTTACTCTTACTTTTGTTTTCTAACAAAACTGTGCCTTAAAAATAGACATTAAGGGCTACAGATGGATAGGATGATTCAACTTAAGATTTTTCAACTTTATGATATCCATCATAATAAACATCTATCATATGCTTTCAGTAGAAACTGTACTTTGAATTTTGGTCTTTCCCTGAGCTAGTGAGTGATATCCTGTATGATCCTCTCTCCTGAAACTGGGTTAAATCTCCCTGTCAGTCATGTCAGTCACAATCTTTAGGGGAAACAGTGGATACTCTATGGGTTACCATGTTTCTGAAATATGATGTTTGGTAGGTTAGGTATATTACATGCTTTTTAGATTTATGATATTTTCTACTTACAGTGGGTTTATTGGAACATAATACCATCGTATGCTGGAAAACATGTACACTTCATAGATTCTTGGGGACTTGAAATTTTTGGCAAGCTCCCAAATTTTGCTTAATATTTGCTTTTCACTCTGCTTACCTGTGGAGGGAATTAAGCTAAGGTGTTATGTTAGTTAACTTTTTGATGTTGTGACAAAATACCTGGGAAAATCAACTTAGAAGAGGAAAGATCTATTTTGGCTCATGGCTTCAGAGGTTTAGTCCATGGTCATTTGTACCACTGTCTCTGGGTCTGGGGTAAAGTGCAACATCATGGCAGAGGAAAGCTGCTTAGCTCATGGCAGCCAGGAAGCAGACAGAGGTTGAGGGGAAGGAGTCAGAGACAAGATATAATCCCCAAAGGCATGTCACTCCAGTGCCTAGGAACCACCTACTATAATTCCCACCATCTTCCAATAATGCCATCAAATTAGTAATCTGTCAATGGATTAATCCACTGATAAGATCAGAGCCCTTATGATCCAATCACTTTGGAGCTCCATCTTTGAACACTGTTTCATTGAGGGGATATTAATGATCCAAACCATAAAAGTGTATTTAAAAATCGAACACGCTATCTCTCTAAGTTTCCACAGTGAATATTTCTCATTAATTTCAAATACATTTTTAGTAAGAACAGCTAAATTGGAGAAAAGAGGCACAAAGTTTGAGAGGGTAGAATAAAAGTTAAAAATTAAATTTTACCAATGCAATAGAATAGAGAATCAAAAAGTATATCCAAGTACGTATGTGAACTTCCTTGATATAAATTTCAAATCAGTGAAGGAAATCATGTATTATTTAACAAATAGTACAGAATGACTCATTAACTATTTGGGAAAAGCATGTTGTGCCATAACTTTATTTCTTAAATAAAATAAATGTAGGCGGAGTAATGACTCAAATGTGAAAAATGCAACCATGAAATATTTACTAGAAGAGCTGGGAGTGTAATTAAGTGGTGGAGCACTTGGTTAGAATGAGGCATAGGTTCAATGCTGGCTATTTTCGTAAGGTTGGCATGAAAAATACCTCATCGGCCACGAAGTGGGGAAAAACAAATCTTAAAACTTTTAAAGTAAGAATAGGCTTACAGGCAATAATAGCAAACTAGGAAAAAATGCACATGTGATGGATGTGACATACAAAGGGGCATTTCAAATGTACCAAGGGCTCTATGTATCATTCATTTAAAACCTGTTGCTTGGTAGAAAAAAGTGAGCAGAGATCATGAAACGGGCAATTCATACAAGAAGTCAAATGACCAAACATCAGAAGCAAACACTTTAGTCAATTATTAGGACAAAATGATAATATTTAGTCAATCATCATTAAAATGATTCTTCATGTGGGGCTGGGGTTATGGCGCAGTGGTAGCGTGCTCGCCTAGCACGCGTGAGACACTGGGTTCTATCCTCAGCACCACGTAAAAATAAAATAAAGATATTCTGTCCACCTACAACTAAAAAAATAAATAAACATTTAAAAAAAATTTAAAAAATGATTCTTCATGTATTGAATTGGCAATGTTTAAAAAATGAGCAGAAGGCAGACTTTTTCATAAAGTAGGGTCTGTGGTGCTCTCACTGCACTATCAGTAGGTGTGCAGACTGCTGCAACATTTTTGAAGGGGAGTTTGACAATACATATGAATATTTACAATTTATATACTTTTGATGCAGCAATGCTCTTTCATGAATCTACGTGAAGGAGATAATGGCCTAAATGTGAAAATATTTGTGTACAAGGATGTCCATTATAGCTGTGCTATGTTAAACATCCAGAAAATTAAAAACAACCCTAACATTAACACTAGTAGACACTATTGTTCCCAGTAATCAATATGATTTATGATAAAAGTCTGTATTCTATCAACATGAAAAATGCCTATAATGCATAATCAATGTATTTATTGATAAGCTCTATTGTTATTGATATGAATAGATGCCCATGACATAATGCTGAGGGAAGTAAACAGTTTACTTATTGCTTTTGGAACCTCATATGTAATATATGCCAGTTACTTAAAGGTTAGACACTTACTTTATACATACTAAGATGCCTAGGAGGATCTTTATCAAATATTGAGTGGTTTCCATGCATTAAGAAAATTTGAAAAGAAACTTTCTGATTTGTATTTTTCTGTAACGTTGAAATTTTTTTTTAAAAGTATGCATTATGATTACAAAGACATTAAAGCTAGTTTCAAAGAAAGGAATCATTAAAAATTATACTAAGAGGGCTGGGAATGTAGCTCAGCAGTAAAGCACTTGCCTAGCATGTGCAAGGCCCTGGATTCAATCCCCAGCACTGAAAAAAAAATTAAAAATTATACTCAGAGCTGATCTTTTATTTTTCAATCAAGCAAAGAGTTTGAGAATAATTTATAAATTATCATGGGGAAGAGTTTTTCACATTGTAGTCTTGGTTACCTCAATCAGAATCACCTATGGTACTTTTTAAACACAAAATTACAGGGTCTCTTCCCCACCACTACCCTGTTCCAACCAAACCCAATAAATCTTCTTGCCTGGGTGTGGGGCCTATATGGTTCCAAAGCACTCCTGTGATGTTTAACCATACCTGAGTCTGAGAACTACTGGTTAAGGGAAGGAAAACAAAGAAGGGTTACCAAATTCACCTGAGTCATTCATATTTATATTTACAGTCATTCTTCCCCTCTCTTTCTTTCTTTATCTCTCTACCTGTTCCCCACAATCTACAGAAGCTGAAAACAAGATGAATTAAAGGCATTAAATATCAGGTGTTTTAGGGATTAATATATTTAGGCAAACCCACAAAATAACTGATATTCATAGTAACCACCAATCTTTTTGTCCCAACTTACTTGGTGCTTGGATTTTTGATGAAGCCAGTGTTTATGAAATTAGGACAGAGACATGTTGTTTTGATTCCACTTTTTCCTAAGGCATCCAGTTCTTCCGTCAAAGCTCCATGAAATCCAACAGCAGCATACTTACTTGAACTGAAAATAAACAGAGGGTTTACAAGCTAATTCAAGAATACTGACATGTCTGCTTACTTCAGACACCTGTTTTCCTTCTTGAGTATGGTCCTGCATCTCAGGCTCAGTGCAGTCATATGATTTAACCATATGATTAACTATATGATTTAACCTATATGATTTAACCATAAATCATCTGGATGATTAGATGCTATTTATGTCTTGTTTTATGAGTAAGAAACATGAAACACAGAAAAGCTGAGCAATTTGCCTAAGGCTGCACAGCTAGTAAGTAATTGAGTCAACAATCAAAATATTATTATTCTTAATAACTCTATTCTGGAAACAACAGAATGGTTAAATAAACTATTGTCTAGTCACAAAACACAAGACCAAAGAGCCAAGAAAGTGATCAAAAAATAGCCACCAATAGCAACAGAGATAAATCTCCCCAATACAGTGAGATTCCATGTATACAAAAATTTAAAAATAAGCAAAATTAATCTGTGGTGTTACAAGTCAATATAGTGTTCACTTTAAAGAAGGTAAGAGGCACTGGTGATTAGGAAGAGTTCCTAGAGAAACTTGTGGGGTCTTATATATTCTACTTTCTGTCTTGCACACTAGTTAAGTGGATACATAACACTTTGCAGTAACGCATTGAGCTGTATACTTGGGATTTCTTCATTTCTTTTTTTGGTACCGGGGATTGAACTCAGGGTTACTCAACCACTGAGCCACATCCCCAGCCCTGTTTTGTGTTTTTATTTAGAGACAGGGTCTCACTGAGTTTTTTAGCGTCTCACTGTTGCTGAGGTTGGCTTTGAACTCTTGATTCTCCTGTCTCGGCCTCCCAAAGTGCTGGGAATACAGGCGGGTGCCACTGCACCTGGCTTCATCATTTCTTAAAAATGTATTCTACTTTTCAATAAGGAATGATTATGTTTAAAATCAGTGTCTCTGTTTAATTACTCAGTTGTTAAAAACAACATCTGATAAACACTGATTTCTGCTGGCAGAAATCTTCAGTATCTCCGCAAAAGTTCTATCATCTATCAGATGCTTAGTAAAAAAAACAGCCAAATCAACCCTGACTTGTTAGCTCAAATGACACCCTTGTATGAATTCTGAAAAGCCATTTCCCTCTCTTCTCAGGTTATTTAATTACCATCTGCTTGAAAAATCATTCCAGTGTAAAAGGACCAGAATGTGAACATAGTACCATAGAATTGAACAGTGCACAATCTGCACATCTATGTATGTCATCCTCATATGTGTGTGTGTGTGTGTGTGTGTGTGTGTGTGTGTGTGTGTGGTGCTGGGGATTAAAAGCAGGGCCTTGTGTGTGCTAGGCAAGTACTCCACTGAGCTATAACCATAGCCCATCATTCCTGTTTTGACAGTACTCAATGAGAACCTTAATTTCTGCTGAAAATACCATCACTAATCGTGAAAATACAAATTTCTCACACAAAGCATTTTCTCTCTTGGTTACACTATGAAACACTCAGTGGAAGAGAATCAAATCAATAGGCACTATGGCCAAGGGAAGGGGAAAGGATGAGAGGGCTCAAAGCCCTGCTGGAGTCTCTGACCATCTTCTCAGAACGTGGCTTCCAGAGAGACCCTATACAGTCTGGACATCATGAATCTGTGCTCCAATTCCTTCACCAGTTAATTCATCTTTTCTTCTCCTTTTGAAAGTTCAGTCTAAGTCTATATTTATTTTTAAAACTATTAGAAAACAAATATATGTTCAGAAAAAAAGGAAAAAGGACATACACATAAACAAAAACAAAATAGAAATAATTTGTCAGGCTGGAGGTGTAGCTCAAAAAGGAAAAAAGAAAGGAAGGAAGAAAGAAAGGAATAAAAAGGAAGGAGGGTAGGAAGAAAAGAAGGGGTTATTCTTAGGTAATAACAAGGTGAATGATATTTTTTCCAGTACTGGGAATCAAACCCAGGGCATGCTAGGTAAACACTCTACTACTGAGTTAAATCCCCTGGCCCTAAGAATAACCACTTTCTAGGGGTGGTTAGGGTACAATAGTTTGGTATATAGCCTTGAAAACTTTATGTATATAAAAACAAAATTATTCCTTCACTCATCTATGCCTACGTCTATGCATTTATACATGTATCTATAGCTACAATGTACATCAATGTTGTTGTTACAATTTGGATACTTAATTCTAAAAAAAAGACTAGTGGTAGAAAGCAAATTTCAGCATTATAATATGTGTACATATTTGCATGATCACAAATCGACATTTTTTTAAACATTTATTTATTTATTTTTTGGACAGGGGATTGAACCCAGGGGCGCTCAACCACTGAGCCACATCCCTAGCCTTTTTTATATTTTATTTAGAGTTAGGGTCTTAGTAAGTTGCTCAGTGCCTTGCTAAATTGCTGAAGCTGGCTTTGAGCTCACAATCCTCCTCCCTCTGCTTCCTAAGCCAGTGGGATTATAGGCATGAGCCACTGCACCATGCCACACAATTTGACATTATTAGAAGTTACTATTTTCTAAAATATAAAAACATTCAAGAACTAGCAGGATCACCTGGGCTACTGTAGTGGCCTCACTGATAAAGTCCTTACAGCCCAGTGGGGCACACCATTACTATGATCAACCTGGTATAGCAAATTCTTCAGTTATTACAATAGTATTGTTTTTTTTTAAAAAAAACAACCATTCAATTTTTTAAACTCCATTGTTAGAATACTTTCAATATTTAGAATCATACATACACACACACACACATGTTCTGTTACACTGTTTTGCATCTTCAAAATTTTACTCATTTTTATTCATATTAAAGTTATTAATATTAATTTGGTTCTTGGTACAAAAATATTGTTCTTGTTTTGTATAATGCCTTGCTGCTAAGAGGGATGAGAAATGCTTTAAGTGGTTTGTTTATAACTGGATAAATTCTCTAGCCATTTCTAGAACAGTTTTCTAGTTGAAATACAGAAGGCAATTAATAGTTGATAGTGCTGTTACACAAGACACCATGCAATTCCTATTTTAGCAAGTCTATTTTGATAAAGGCAGTCCTCATTAGACAGGGTAAGACATCTCACAAAGTTAAGTATAGGAACCAATGAAGGAAACACGTACCAATAAGCCAGTAAGAAGGGAACCCCAGTTAGCCCAGCTGCTGAAGCCACAGTGACAATATGACCATGATTATTCTTCATCATGGATGGGAGAAATGCCTTTGTAGTCTAGAAAGAGATTTTATTAAGAGAGAAAAACAATGCAGTATTTCTGATTTGCAGACTCATTAGGAATATTTTGAAACAAAGATATATAGTTTAAACACTGTTGCTAGTATGAATGAAAAACCTAAATTGTCAAATGCTTTGACATAAGGCAAGCGGATGGGATGCCCACATTAGAAAAACTAAGCAAAACAAAAATACAAAATCTCTAACAATCCACCTCATCTAAATGGCCAACTTCTTGACCCTCTACCCTGACCCTCCACCTCTGACCCTCCACCTCTTTTGTTGATGTCTTCTACCATCTCGTATATTAAATGGGGATAATAATCTAAAATTATCAAAAGAATTTATATTTAATGTAAAATTGTTAGAAAATGATTAGGTTATATCATCAAAATACTGAAGTAAAGAGTAATCATCCAGTGATAACAATCCATGTACTAAATATTTATTGAGTACCTATTATGTGCAGGAAATACAGAAACAAGACAATACCCAACATTTTAACAAACATAAAAATACAAAGATAGATATCAGTAACCTGGGAATAATAATATGAAATAAAACTGCATTTTCACTAACCCCAATGTTCTTTTGATATTCATCATCCCGAACTCACATCCAAGAAATATTTAAGAGAACTTTTTATGAACTAGCTAACCAGGAAGTATTTGGAGACTTTAGAAACACACAGTATACATAAGATTTAAGAGCTTCTGAATAGTGAGGTTTATGATGAAGTTTATAATTTTTACTCCAGGAAATAATATGAAAATCTGAAAGCAAATTGAATTCAACTTTACAGAACCACAGATGGTGTCTCAGATGGTCTCTATTCCCTTTCTCTCTCTCTCAACAATTGCATGGAAATATGAAAACCTAGCTTAGAATTAAAACATACACAACATCTGAGGTTTATAATTATTTAATTTATTATTATTATTAATTTTTTGGAGGGGGAATGGTACAATTTGTTTATAGCATGAAAAATGAACTCTCTATATAATGTTATCTCTAGTACCTAAAGACAATTTTAACATGAACTCAATATTTTTTCTTCCAGTGGTGGGGATTGAACCCATGTCCTTGAGCTTGCTAAGCAATAGCTCTACCACTGACTTAAACCATCAGCTCTTGATTTAATACTTTTTTATATTTGTTGAAAGCTCCACTTTAAACTTAGTCTTTGGAGTTTTCAAAACAGAATGTTTTTGTAAAACAAATCATACTCACCCAAAAATGTGCAAGTACATTGACTGAAAAGGTCTTTTCAATCTGAGGGTCTTGTGTAGAAAACAAATCCGATGTATAGACTACACCAGCATTATTTACTAAAATACTAATATCTCCAATTTCTGCCTTTACCTTTAAAAATGAAATAAGAAAAATACATTCATTGAGAGGTAAGAGCATAGGTTTGCATGTAATCACTATTCAAGGAGTATATTTTTCCACTATATGTGGAAAAAAGTTTGTCATCTATGTGTGAACATGGAAACAAAAAGAAAAAAATCTTTTTATTATAGACAACTATATTCAAAAGAGCTCTGCCAACCAGTCTACTAGGTAGAAATTTTCTTTTGCAACTTAGTCTCTTGACCTTGTCCTATTGATTAAAGCTCAAGAGGCAATTGGCTAAGCAGTATTTATTTTTTAAACACTACTTCAAAAGGTAAGCCCCCAAAAGTTAAATTTATTGGCAAATTCTGGGACTACTATGGAGAATTACGTAAAATTGACTATGCTATTAAGCTGGCCACATAGTTATTTCTTTCTTTATATTTATTTTCAGGGTCACTCCGTTCTATTGCTCACCAGCCATTCTCCATTAAGTGGCAGTAGGCTTAGGGGTGAAGTGTGGGGCAACTTTGGTCAGCCTTGAGTTGAGTCCTGGCTCTGCCACTGTCTGAACTTTGCACGTTATTTAATCTCTCAAAACTTCAATTGCTTCTCTTAAAATAGAGATAATAATATGGGTTGCTTGTGAGTTATTTTTGGGAAAAATAAATAAATGCATGTAGAGGGGCTAGCACTCTCTGATATACTTAGTGAATTGCTATTATCACTATTATTATTATTAACTGTTATCACTATTATTATTATTATTTTGGTACTAGGGATTGAACCCAGGGGTGCTTGACTACTAAGCCACATCCCAAACCTTTTTTATATTTTATTTAGAGACAGGGTCTCACTGAGTTGCTTAGGGCCTCACTAAGTTGGTCTTAGGCTGACGCTGGTTTTGAACTTGCGATCCTCCTGTCTTAGCCTCCCAAACAGCTGGGATTACATGCATGTACCACCACACCTGACACTAATATTATATATCATCATTACAGATCTATTTATACCTATGTTCATGGAACATGTTTGAAGATTCATGCCCTTCTGAGGTATCTATGAGAGTACTTGATATGAAAATACAAATAAGAGGTAAATAATATAAAAACTATGTATGTGTGTTTTTCTAACATGCATGTGTGATACAGGTATGTGTTTTATTTTGATAATTAAATCTTTACTTTGGTATTAATTCAGAAGGAGAAACACTTGAGAGATTAAAGTGATCATGTGCAAGCATTATGCTAGCCCTCAAGGCCAACTGCATAGGTTATCAGAGCTATCATAGGTAAAATGATTTCAATTGAGAAAACATAAGCAAAAGAACAGGGATAGCTGCCAAAAAGAACAGAAGACATCCTTTGAACTGTAAAGACTATTTGTATTCAATAGGGAAAAATTACAGATAATGCATTTTTTTCTTCAAAACAATGGGTATATATTCTGGACTTTAATGTCATCAGTAATGGTTCCTTTAAATAAGAAAGGTCATAGAATCTTGATGCTTAAGCTCTACTTTTTATAAGACTGGAATGCCAAGGGCTAGCAATGCAAGGTTATCTTATATGATATTTTTACATTTCTTTGAGTAACTAAGCCTTTTGGTTGAATAGACTCTGGAGTCATAATGAATTTTGCTATACATCATGTTTTAAATAAAAGCTAGCTTCTATGAATGGAGTTTTCATTGTTTAGAGATAGTGCTATGGTGTGTTGGGGTCTGAGGGAAAGGTAGCAAAAAGCCTATTAGAAGCTTTCACTTTGTTATGCATTTAACATGATATCATTATTTATCTCACTGGAGTCTCATAACAATTCTGTGAGTGAGTAATTCTTGTATGTACACTTTAAAGATGAGAAACATAGAAGGATCGAGTTCTTACTCAAGGTTCTGTGGCTATTAAAGGGTGGAGTGGGACTCTCTCAGATCTGTCTAACCTCAGAGCCAAAGACAAGGCACCTCAAACAGAGAGGAAGCAAGGGGGCAAAGGTCCATCAATGTAGAAGGCTCACCGCTCAGCACTAAACTTCATCAGGTTTTATTTAAATTATATAAGTGTCAAGCTAAGTTATTTGGGACTGATCAGCACCAGTGGTTCCTATATTGGCATCTCTAGAACAATATGAAAACTGTTCAGAATAATGCCCTCAAATTATCAATAAAGCCAGGATATTCTGTGGTTGAACTGATGAAACTGTGATAGTGTCTTTGTACTAATCTTAAAATATTAATTACTATTTCATATTACCAAATGTTACCATATTTTCCCAATTCTCTTGACTCTTTTTTTATCATTACCTATTATCTTCTATGGATAGGACCTTCTGGTTTGCACATTTACTAATAAAGAAAGCAAGTTGAGAGCTGGTTTAGTGGTTTTAAATGTCCTAATACCCAGACTACCGTATCAATTAGCTACTTCAAAACATCTGATCACATGTCCTTATATATACTCTGTATAAGCACACAGCCTTAGAACAATTTCAATAAAAACACCAGAGTTAAAATAGTTGGAATGGGCTAAAATAAAATAATCATTTTTCCCAGAACAGCCTAGTCTAAGGCAAATGTGGAAAGAAATATTTTCCATTTAGGTAACTAAGGATGTTGGGCTAGTAGATTCTTCTAGCAATACGTAATAACAAACTTATATAGATAATGTCCCGGGCCAGCTACTGTAAGTACTCTAAGTACTTTGCGTTGTTAATTCATTTAATTCTCATTAATAACCAAATGAAGTAAGTACTGTTATAATCCCCATTTTATAGTTGAGTAAACTCAGATACAGGTTAAGGAATGTGTCTACAGTGATATACCTAGCATTAACTAGAAGAGAAGAATTTGAACCTGCCAGTCTAGCTTCTGAGTCTATGGTCTTAACTATGCAATATGTGCTTCTGTGGGAAGGATAATCACTGTTTATTCCAGCTTTCTAATCCAATTTTTTAGCGTTAAAAAAGAGCTTCAGAAGACATTCAAGGATATTTCCTGGAAGAGAATTATGGACTAGCTGAGGGTGTGTAGGGTACATGTAGTCTCCTGGGTCCTGCCCTAGACCTAGGGGAAGAAAACCTCTGGGGCTGGGTCCTAAGGATGTATATTTTTAACAAGTTTCCCAGAAGGCTCTGGAACATACTAACATCTGTGAATCTCAGTTCTAGGTTCCAATTCTGAGTCTGTTCAACTGCACAGCCTTGGAAAAATTATAGTATTTCTCAATTACCTTGTTGGTATCATGAATAGCCGAGGTCATCTCCAAAATGCCTCCTAGCTCTAACATGGCGTGATTCTAACTAAATATAAAATTTACCTTCATTGCAGAGTTGTAAACATCTTCTCGGTTACTGCAGTCTACGACAAAAGATTGAGCCTGGGCACCCAGTCTTCTGCATTCAGCCACTGTTTCCTCCAGGCCATGCTAGCAAAAGCAACAAAAAGGCAAGAGAACAAAATAACAAGTTACATGAACATTTATATCAGCAGATGAAAACAAAGGACCAAGAAAATCTCAAAATAAAAGATGAATTATTAAATTCAACTAATTTAACCTAAAAGGAAAAAAAAACCTCATTACATTGTCTGTAATCACAAACTCTGCTACTACTAATCAGGTCTAATAAGCCACCATGATATTGTCTCTTACCTGGATTGTTAGAATAGTGTCTTAGCTTCTTTCCTGTTTCACTCATTCCTTCTATTTCTTTTCTTCTTCATTCTCTTAACCCAGTAGCTGGAGAAGCCTCTTCAACAGAAACTGGCTCAACACCTACCACCTCCCCGGAGTAAAAACCAAAGTGTATACAATAGCTTCCAGGAAACTTTATGACCTGGAGCTTCTGTCTTTTCATCTCTAGAATAGCATGTCCCATACAAATACAATGGGAGCCACATATGTCATTTTAATTTTTCAACTAGCATGATACAAAAATAAAATTTAACTTATCAGCATATTTGAGCAACTTGTCTTTCAATTGAGCAACTTGTCTTTCAGATGCCTTCTGTTGAAGAATTGTCCCTGGATAGTTGTACTAAAGCATACTAAAGCCAAAAGTCAGCATCACACTAATTAACAGGAAATTGTTCTGATAAATTCAGTAAAAGAAAACATGAAATTGCTGTGATACATACAGTAAAAGGGAATTAAAAGCACTATTTCCAAATGGATTGCACCACATAATTCAGCCAAATGTAAGTCAAACACTTCATGATAAACTCCTCTTGTGGTCTCATACTTTGCTTTACTTTTGTTCCAGCGGGACTTAATGTTTTGGATATGCATCCCAAGAGATGACACAAAATGAAAGTGATATCATTGTGAGCATATAGGAAATCAAGGAGAGGCTAAATGTGGAATTCAAACTCAGGCTATCAATCAGGGAGGGTCAAACGAGGCTGAACTATGTGTTACAAAACAAGCTGCAAAGTTTGATCAGAACCAGTTCTGACAATATCTAAAACCCCAACAGCTGGTTGATGGGTAGTTTCTACAACCCGTAGGGTTGTGGGATTTGACCCAGGGACAAATTGTTCAAGTGATCCTTTTCTTTAGCCCAATGTATCCAAATTATTATTTTGATATAAAAAATGAGTCATGATATTTTACACTGTTTTTCACACCAAATCCTTGAAATCAAGTGGGTTATTTCCAACTACAGCAAATTTCAATTCAGAAATAGCTATATTTCAAATGTTCAACACCCACAAGGGGTTCGTGGCTATGACCTGTTCTTGTAATTGACAGCTGAGAACTCTATCTTTTATTTCTCTCACTTCCCTTACTCTGTGCCAGGCTTTGCATTTGCTGACCTCTCTCATTTGCAGAGGGCTCACTGTTCTTTCAGCATCTTCTGATCTTAATTCTCCATTTTTTTTCTTTTCAGGTTTTTTTTTTTGGGGGGGAGGTGGGGGCACGGGTAACTGGAATTTAAACTGGAATTGAACTCTTGGGCACTCGACCACCCAGCTACATCCCCAGCCCTATTTTGTATTTTATTTAGAGATAGGGTCTCACTGAATTGCTTAGCATCTCTCTTTTGTTGAGGCTAACTTTGAACTTGCAATCCTCCCGCCTCAGCCTCCCAAGGATGGTGTTTCTGGCCACCAGGTGCCTTCCAGAAAGTCTTTTGGGTCCTCTTTTTTTCCCTAAGCTCATGCTTACACTTGTCCTGGGTAAAAAATTACATTGGAATTCTTTCTTCCTTTTGTTTTTGTTAAAGATTATTTTAAACATTACTCTTATTTTAAACTTACTCTTGTCAATAACTATAGTAATGTTGCTTTCTGTTGGGTATAATCTTTTAATTCATTCATCTCAGTAACTGCAAATAGGATGCAATAAGTACAAGCTTCTTATTCTTTTAATACACTTACTTTTTCTATATGACTATGAATCTGATCAGTGAAATCAGGTTCAGAAGGAGATCACAAATGATTTTCAGGGCAAAAGTGAAGACCCATTTACAACACTCATGTAGCCATGGGTGGTAACTGAGAATCTTATATCTCTAGGTCCATTCATCTTGTGATCATAAACATATTAATTCATGCCCCCCATCTACAAAATGGCAATGGTAATTTTTTTCCATCTTCTTTACAGAGGTGCTGTAAAGGTGTTTGCCAGCAAAATGTAGCCATGTCCACAGATTAAAGGTACCAGAAAGGAAAACATAGTAAGCACTATTACCTTATTGATATCCCAGAGAACCAGTTTGGTTTTAAGTTTGGCAAATTCATAGGCAGTCAGTCTCCCAATTCCATGTCCAGCTCCAGTAATCAGGACGATTTCTCCGGTGACTGATTTTCTTTTTTTAGGAATAAAAAGCTTGACAAAAGATTCTAAATAGAAAATGAGCATTAAGGGCAGAAGCAGGACTACCTCTAGAAGGAAATTCATCCTTTCTGTTGCTGGGATCTTTGGTTATGTTTTCTTTTACCAATCACTCTAAATGGCTTTTGAGAGCTGTGCGGTCAGAGCAGAGTAAATGCGAGAACAAGGAAGAGCTCCTTTACCAAAGAAAAACAACTCTGAAACCGTTCCTTCCGCTGGGCTGGGCTTTGTTAGGTTTTTTGCAATTGGCTCCGACCGCAGTGCGGAGCGATCGCTCGCTGGCTCAGAAATCTGGGAGGGACCAGGTCCAGACCGATCTGAGCTGCCTAGTTCCCCATTGCACAGCACTAACCGACTGCGCAGTGTGCGGCCACGATAGCCTTTTACCCACTTCCTGAGCGGACCTCGGACCTCCGACCTCGGACCGCGGAGGGTTACTTGCCGCCGTGTTTTCCACGATTTGATTAAAATTTGATAAATCCAGTGTGTTAAAAACAAAACAAAACAAAAAACTAACAGTGTTTGCAGGTGATGCTTCTTTGGAAGTTAATTGCTTAACACTAGGTAAGGGATGCAGATGTAGAATTATACCTTAAAGGACCCGGAAGAAACCCGTCCTGCTTCTGACTTAGAAGTGACCCTACACTTCTACTACATCACAGTTAGTTTGAATCAAACACGATTCTAGAACCCAGAGGAAACTGTCCTTTCAAGGACAGCCATAATCAAGTTTTAGGAAAGTGTTTTATCATATTAAAGGGGATCGTATCCACAAGGAAGAACAATATATTTGACTAACCATTTTCCACTTGACCCATTATTATTTGGAAACAACAAGCATTTATTTTATGGTAGTAATTGTATCTTTACCTAGGTTAATAAATCATTGAGTCCAAAATGCATAATAAAATAGGAAGAATATCATTTTACCTAAAGATTGCCTATGTAATTTTTGGTTTCACAGTTTATATATGTGACTATTCAATGTTAACTGGTGATTTAAAAATTAAAAATAGCCAGACTCCCTGCTAGGCCTATAATCCCAGTGACTGGGGTGAATGAAGCAGGAGAGTTACAAATTTGAGACTGTCTTTAGCAATTTGGCAAGGCCCTGAGCTACCTAGTGAGACCCTGTCTCAAAATAAGATAATTAAAGGGTTTCTGGGTGTAGTTTGGTGGCAGAGCACTTGTGGGTTCCATCTCCAGTACCAAAAAAAAATTTTTTTCATTAAAAACTAAATATATCCTAGAGAGTAGGATACTTAATATATTCTCTGAAAGAGAATGTGTAAGTAGGGCTTGTGTATAGTAAGAGCTTAATAATTTTCTGTTATTTTATTTTATTTTTTTTTTTCAATTCAGTTCTTGACAGTAATTGAATTTGGGCCTTGGGTAAGATGCTCTACTTTTGTGGAGGAGACTTTTGTGGGCAATGAACAATCACAGAAAATAGTTCATACCCACTTCTTCTTACTCAAATGGGGACGAAGATTAAGGGAGAGTAACAATCCCACCAATTCTGATATCTACATTTTAATTCTGAATATCTTCTGCAACTTTTTCATATACCCTCTAAATCAAGTTTTAAAAGTAAAAAGACATATATCAAACATTTAGTTTCCAAAGAATTTTTCCATATAATTTCTCATTTGATTGTCAAAAGCCTCCTAGAAAGTAGAGAAATTTGTTTATATCTTTGTTTTATAAAGGAATAATTCAGTGAAATTGACTTTAAAAAAATTTCATGGAGCCGGGCGCGGTGGCTCAAGCCTGTAATACCAGCACTTAGGGAGGCTGAGACAGGAGGATCGCGAGTTCAAAGCCAGCCTCAGCAATGGCGAGGTGCTAAGCAACTCAGTGAGACCCTGTCTCTACATAAAACACAAAATAGGGCTGGGAACGTGGCTCAGTGGTGAGTGCCCCTGAGTTCAATCCCCAGTACCAAAAAAAAAAAAAAAAAAAATTTTATGGTAAGTAAAAGCGTAACTGGGGCTAGACACATGGTTAGTGATGGTCAAACATTTTTGCCTCATACCTACAGGAAGAAATTACATTTTACAGGGTGATCAAGTACATTTATGCATGTTTACTTTCATTTACATTGACTTTCATACATATTGAGGTTTAGGCTCTTCTATTTCCCATTCCATTATATTGAAAAAGTTATATTAGCTGGGCATAATGGCTGTAATCCCAGCAACTTTGAAGGCTGAGGCAGGTGGTTTGCAAATTCTTGAAATAAAAGAGCTGGGGATATAGTTCAGTGGTAAAGTGCTTGCCTAGCCTGTATAATAAGGTCCTGTGTCCAATCCCCAACATTGCCGATAAACACAATTTAAAAATTGTATTAAAAAGCGCCTGGGAAATTTTAAACCACTAGGTTGACCAAGGTTTCTTTTTTCTTGGGAAAGAACCCAGCATATGACAGCAGTCACACCTGAATCCATATGTGTATGTGACTTCAACCTTCTGATCAGAACTGTTTCCCGGTTTGTAGAATTGAGAGATTACTGAGTTACTTGCAGGATTCTCATGAAGCTCAAATTGTTAGATGACAGATAAATTAGGATGGTGGGAACACAAGGTTAAGAGAATAATTCTATAAAATGGGCCTACTGTGCTAACTCCAACATACTTTCTTTTTTTTTTTTAATTTTTTTTTTTAAATATTTATTCTTTAGTTGTAGGTGGACAGAATATCTTTTTTATTTTTTACATGGTGCTGAGGATCGAACCCAGTGCCTCCCGCGTGCTAGGCGAGCACGCTACCACTGCGCCATAACCCCAGCCCCTCCAACATACTTTCTTTGTCAAAAAGCAATTTAGTTGCAGCCTTGTCTGTCCTAAATGGACAGGATATGTCACATTCCTCAGTAAATTACCTATTATCTGCAAGGAAATGGAGGCAGGAAATAACTTTGATAATGTAACAGTGGTCCACTTCACCTTTTGAATATAGTTCTGAGGCTTATTTTTAAAAGGGTCATGTTTTCCTTCACCTTTTCTCCCTCTCCCCCTCCCTAACCCCGGGGAGACAAGATTATCCTGACTTATCAGTGCTCCACAGGAAGGAGATATCTGCCAGAGGATCTAGGAAGTGAATATCTCCCAAATTAACAAGTGAATCCTAACACACACCATCAGGGTACCCTGGGACTCCCTGTCAGGACACACCTGGAATGTAGCCTTTGAAGAGCTCTTTATTATTATTATTATTCTGGGGAATGAACTCAGGGGTTCAGCCACATCCTATTTTATGTTTTATTTACAGACAGGGTCTCACTGAGTTGTTTAATGCCTCGCCTCCCCATTGCTGAGGCTGGCTTTGAACTCGTGATTCCCCTGTCTCAGCCTCCCAAAGTGCTGGGATTACAGGCGTGTACCACCACAGCTGGCTTGAAGAGCTCTTTTAAAAACCCCCTGTTCCTCCTGATGGGCAGAATCACAGCTTCAGGGACAGGAGTCCCCTCTGTTTCTCCTTTGCTAGCAAAGCAATAAAACAACTTTTTCTTTTTTCTCAGAACTGGCATCAGTTGGCATTGGAGACAAGGACCCAGCTTTTGGCAACAATAAGAGGAATACAGGTTACTTTGAAGGGAGAGATATTTGTGACCTTTTTCACAGATCAGAGTCCGGAGGATAAGCATAATTCCTCCTAATCATGAAACCTATAAAAATGATTAAGAATCCAATTAGAACCAGTCAGCATGAGCCAAGGTGACATAAAGTTGTTATGGCAATGGGGACATGGAAGTGTGTCATCCTGCTGTCAATCAAAAGTCAGGAGGTAGACCTGGGCAGGACTCTCCGGGATCCCCAAAGAAACTGAACTGCAGAAAAGGCACATTGTCTCTCTCCTCTCTGAGAGGACCCACTCTCTCTTGAGAATGTCTCCTTTCCCTTTTCCTATCCCTTGAATAAACTCATTCTTCTTACTCTGAGTGACAAATCTGAAATATTTCTGACTTGATCATAAGAATCAGTTTGAAGAAGTCTTCATGCTGCCTCAGTTTCCCAGAAGGCCTCAGCTCTGTAACAAAATGAGTTAAGGTAAAGCACAGGGCTTTATCAACTCTTCATCTCTAGGTAAATGATAATTAACATTAATATGAATGGTACGGATGTTCTTGTGAAGGATGGTTATAATGTGGATGGTTTTGTGAAATGATAGTTAACTTCTGAGTGTGGTAAATATGTGATCTTATATATTTGTGTTTTTTTGAAAAATTCACTTCATTAGGAGAGTTTGAAATGTTTTATATATGGGACATCTTAATTTCATGCTGCTTTTCCAGATGTTGAAGTGGTATTCAAAATAGCAACAACAGGAAAAAGTAAGGCTAAGCCGTCCTTTATCAGTGAGCACTTGATATGTATGGCGAGGTATTATGCTAAGTGCTTCACATACTAAACACTTCATTCTATCCTCTTAGTTATCTTAAAAATAGGTCCCATTGAAACCTCTATTATATGAATGAAGAAACAAGGGATTAAAAGAAATTAGAGCTGGGCGCGGTGGCTCATGCCTGTAATCCCAGAATTTAGGGAGGCTGAGACAGGAGAATTGGGAGTTCAAAGCCAGCCTCAGCAATGGGGAGGCACTAAGCAACTCAGTGAGATCCCGTCTCTACATAAAACACAAAATAGGGCTGGGGATATGGCTCAGTGGTCGAGTGCCCCTGAGTTCAATCTTCAGTACCAAAAAAAAAAAAAAAAAAAAAAA
>PVHX01010911.1:0-67202 GCA_004024805.1 Geosciurus inauris
AGTTGTGAGAGTAAAAATAAAGAGTATATAGAAATTTTTGTTTTTTCCTTTATGTATTTCTGAATTGTTTTAATTCTTTACAATGAGCATGTATTGCTTTTGTAATTAAAAAAACTAATATGGAAAATTTTAATGTTTTCAACCAATTTTTATTGATATGGGAAAATACTGTAACAAGTGAAAAACTTAGAACATGAAATTATGTATACAGTATGATCTCAGCTACAGAAAAATGCCTTTAAAATCCAGGAAGGAAATATATCAAAATGTTAATAAGGACGGCCTCTGGGTGGCAGGATTATAAGTCTTGGTGTGTTTTTTTCTTTTTTCTCCTGCTTTTGCTTTTCTATACTTTCCCAATATGCCTTATTATTTTTATAATTAGAAAAAAATCAAGTTGGTCTGCCAAAGGCACATGGCAGGTTATAAAACAAACGCAGCTGAGGCCAGCAAATAACTTCTCCAAGTTGCTGCCACCCATGCTGGGTGGTGTGACAGCCCACTACTCTTGGCCACCGAAGGGAAATTTCCTAATTATAAGAAGACAGATGAATTGAAAAGATTGTTTTCCCCCATTTTGCTTTTCTGATAAGATTGCAAGAGGAAAAAGGAGATTGCGAGACATCCAAGGAGGGGTGGCAAAGTGGAGGAGACTGCGGGCTAATCTTGACGTAGGTTGGAAAGGAGAGAGCAGCAGGCCCTCAGGGAAGGTGTCCAATCCTGAAGGGGCAGTGAGGAGCTTTTAGGGGAACTTGGGGGTTCGCTGCAGCTTTAACATTTTGTGATTCCTATAGCTGAGCAAACGGGCCCGGAGGTCACAGCCGAGCCCAGGCAGCACTGCCAGGGTGGAAGAGAAGACAGACACCATAGCGCCGGGGGGTGGGCTACCATCTAAAGGGTCTTATGTGGTCCCCACAATCTGATATCAAGACACAGTGCAGTGGTTGGAGTCACAGAGGAGGCAATGTTGGGGAGTAGGGTCATCCTTGCTTTTTCTTTGATTTAACAGCCAAATAGTCGTCTGAGGGATGGAGCATCTAAAAGATCCATTTTACAAGCATTCTGAGTAAACTTTGAAAATCATTCCTTTTTTGCTTCGCTCAGCCATTTTTCATTTGGAGGACTCTACTCTCAGCCTCCTCCTGAGCCTCCCTTGACACTAGAGAACTGCTCCTTCCCTAATGAGGTCATTCCTGCCTTCTTTGAACCCCAAAAATAACCTCTTTTTTTGTTCTTGTTGTTACCAGGGATTGAACTCCAGGGCACTCAACCACTGAGCCACATCCCCAGCCCTATTTTGTGTTTTATGTAGAGACAGGGTCTCACTGAATTGCTAAGTGCCTCCCCATTGCTGAGGCTGGCTTTGAACTCACGATCCTCCTGACTCAGCCTCTCAAAGTGCTGGGATTACAGGTGTGTGCCACTGGGCCTGGCCAGAAATAACCTCTTTGAGGGAGTTAGTTGCTGTTATAAGCAGCATCCACAGTTGGTAAATATTTATGTCTTCCCAAAATTCATATGTTGAAAACTTCATCCCAGTGTGATAGTGTTTGGAGGTGGAGCCCTCATGAATGGGGTTAGGGCCCTTCTAAGAAGAAGCCATCAAAACTTACTACCAGGCTACAGCAATCCAAACAATGCAGTCCTGACAAAAAGACAGAATATGAAATGGGATAAAATTGAGAGCCCAGAAATAAACCTTAACATGTATAGCCAAGAGAGTTTTTACTAAGGTGCCAAGACCACTCAATGGGGAAAGAACAGTCTTCAACAAATGATGCTGGGAAAACTAGATATCCATATGCAAAAGAGTGAAGTTGAGCCCCTCACACCATATATAAAAATTAACTCCATTTTGGATCAAAAACCTAAATGTAAGACCTAAAGCTATAAAACTCTTAGAAGAAAACACAGCAGGGCTTGGTGACATACACCTAAAATCCCAGCAACTTGGGAGGTTGAGATAGGAGGATCACAAGTTGAGGGCAGCCTCAGCAAATTAGCAAGGCCCTCAGCAACTTTATGAGACTCTGTCTCAAATAAAATTAAAAAAAAAAAAAAGAGGACTTAGGCAGTGGTAAAGCACCCCAGGTTAAATTTCCAGTTTAAAAAAAAAAAGAGAAAGAAAACACGGCACAAGGTTCATGACATTAGATTTGGCAATGATTTCTTGTATATGATACTAAAGGCACAGGCAACAAAATAAAAAATAGACAAATTGAAATTTATGAAATTAGAATTTTTGTGCATAGAAAAGACACTATAAATAGAGGTAAAAGGAAAGCCACAGAATGGAAAAATATTTGCAAATCATTTATCTGATAAGGGATTAATAGCTAAAATATGCAGAGAACTCGTAAAACTCAACAAATAAGCAATTTGATTCAAAAATGAGAAAATAATTGAATAGATACCTCTCTAAAGAACACATATGTTATGGTTTAGATATGAGATGTTCCCCAAAAGCTTACATGTGAGGTGATACAAGAAAGTTTTGAGGTAAAATGGTTGAGTTACGAGAGTCTAAATCTAATTAATGCATTGATTCATTTGAATGGATAAACTGGGAGGTAGCTGTGGGTAGGTAGGGTGTGGCTGGAGGAGTAGGTCCTGGAAGTGTGCCTTTGGGGTACCTTTTTTTTTTTTTTTTTTGATACCAGGATTGAACTCAGGGGTACTCAACCACTGAGCCACATCCCTAGCCCTATTTTGTGTTTTAGGTAGAGACAGGGTCTCCTGATTTGCTTAGTGCCTCGCCCTTAGCTGAGGCTGGCTTTGAACTCGAGATTCTCCTGTCTCAGCCTCCCAAAGTGCTAGGATTACAAGCGTGAGCCACCGCGCCCGGCTTGGGGTATGTATTTTGTCTGGGTGAATGGAGTCTCTCTAGGCTTCCTGATTGTCATGTTCTGAGCTATTTTCCTATGCCATGATGTTCTGCCTCACCTTGGGCCCAGATGGAGTTAGGTACTGTGGACTAGACCTCTGAAACCATAATCCAAGTAAGCTTTTATTTCTCCAAAAATGTTCTGGTCAGATTTTTGGTCACAGTGATGAAAAAGCGGATTCAATCCGGGCGTGGTGGTGCACACCTGTAATCCCAGCACTTTGAGGGACTGAGACAGGAGAATCGCGAGTTCGAAGCCAGCCTCAGCAATGGTGAGGCGCTAAGCAACTCAGTGAGACCTTGTCTCTACATAAAACACAAAATAGGGCTGGGGATGTGGCTCAGTGCTTGAGTGTCCCTGAGTTTACCAGTATCAAAAAAAAAAAAAACTGTAGTGAGATACCACCTCATACATATTAGATGCTAGTGTCCAAAACTAGACAATAATTAGTGTTGATGAGGAGGTACAGGAACTGGATCCTTATGTAAAGTGGTGTGGACACCGTGGAAAGACTATGGCTGTTCCTAAAAAGATTTAAAATAAACTTACCTTATGATCCAGCAACCTTACTTCAGGTATATGCTCAAAAGAAGTGGATACAGGGGACTGGGGTTGTGGCACATTGGTAGTGTGTTCACCTAGCACGCGTGAGGCACTGGGTTCGATCCTTAGCACCACATAAAAATAAAATAAAGATATTCTGTCCATCTACAACCAAAAAATAAATATTAAAAAAAAAAAAGAAGTGGATACAGGGTCTCTAAAAGATACTTGTATGCCCAAATTCAGAGCAGCATTATTCATAAGATTCGCTAAAACATAGTTTTATTTGCTAAAACATAGTTTTATTCGCTAAAACATAGTAGTGACCCACATGGGCACTGACAGAAGAACAGCTAAGCAAATGGGATATAATTCAGCATCAAAAAGAAGACAACTCTGTTATATGCTGCAACATGGACGAACCCTGAGGATATTTTGCTAACTTATAATGGCAAAGATTTGGAGAAGACATGAGGGAATGGATTCTGCAAGTAGAGGGAGGGGCACTGTTTTAGAACAGCTGATAACATAAATGCTGAGGCACTTACCAGGGATCCTGTTTCCAGTTTGCCAATATAGTATCTGCAAGTGGTGATCACTGCTTGCTCACTGGTGGCGAAAACCTAGACTCTGAGTGGCCTGTGCTAAGTAAAGCTGGTAAAGCATTTCTTGGAGTGATATAGAGGGAACCAGAAGACTTATAGAGATAGGAAATAGATTTATTAGGGTAATTCGCTTCTAGAACCCAAATTCTAAACATGACCCTCCAGACTACCCAAAGAAACCTCCCTTTGTGAAAACTCTGTGTGTGTGGTGTTTTGGTGCTTATTTGTTCATTTGTTTTGTTTTTTTGCAGTGGTGGGGATTGAACCCAGGGCCTCCTTCATGCTAATGAGCTACATCCCTGGCCCTCCTTCAGAAAACACCGACCTGGTGTGGGGAGTGTGATAGACTGTACTGGAAATGCAGTATCAGTTCAAACAAGCTTCTTGACTTCACAGGCATCTCCAGGTGGCCGAGGCCAACTAGTGGCATTTGACTACCTGGAAAGGTAAAATCAGTTACTATGTGTGTAACAAGAAATGAATGCTGATCAGACTGGTCTAATCTTCTAGGATTTTTGCTGGTTTCTGATTGATCTTGGAATACCTAGTATGTAAAGGGAGAGACAGTTTACTAAGATCTTACCTTACTGGTATAAATATAATTTTTAAAATTACAGTGCTAAAACAGTAAGATTGAAACAAAGTTGACTGCCATCATGACAGAAAGTCAAAGCTAATTTCTAGTCTTGAGTCAATTCACAGAGATCATGATAGTGACCTCAAAAATAGGTCTGTGAGTAGTCCTTTTAACATTTCCTCAGGGACCAACAATCACTCACCAAGATAACTGTGCCCTGGGAGAGGTAAATATCCAAACTTCTCAGCTATCCAACTAGCTGTGGGTGACACTAATTCCTAACCACAATACTTCCTTGGTCCACAAATCAGAGTGAGGGCTTTGGGGGTGTGGCAGGCACAGTTAGCCACATGAGAGTCATGGCTGCTCTCCTATCTTGCTAACAGAACACTGATTTTGTTTAGGTATTAGGTAAATCATATATTAACCCTTCTTGACCTCAAAAGGCAAACTGATTGATCTAATCTGCCTTGGTGAATCCATCCCACCCTGCCACAAATTGCTTTACAAGAGAGTATGAGCCAAAGGCCTGGTCCAAGAGATGTACAGGGAGACTACACAGGGACTTTTGGAGAAGTTTCCCTCTTTGTAGTTCAAAATGCAGAACTGACCCAGGGGCTCACTCTGGGTGGTCTGGATAACAAAGGAGCTGAAATCAGGGGTTCCTCCTTCTTCTAGCAGGAGGGCTGCACTCAGATACAGTGGATCCCTTCCCCTGCTAAGAAGCACTGTAATGGCCTGGCCTGTGACCTCAGTTCTTTAGGTACTATGCATTTGGCATTCCCAGAGAACTGTAAATCACCACACTGCGGGCCAGACAGCCTGGCATCAAGCAGCCTTTGGATTTCTCTTCTGAGCTGGAGAAGGTGAACGTGGGTATAGCCCTTCCTGCTGGAGGAAGGAGGTATGCTAATTGCCCCAGGCTTGTTGAGGTATCCTAATCAATCGCCAATATTTCAATAAGCGTTGAATCCTCTGGGTCATATGGGTCAAATGACAAAGCTATTTTCCATGCAGTCTGGACCAGCTAGAGGACTCTTATGCTCTGGGCTTTCTTACTTTCTAATACAGAGACACTCACAGGGCTAAAGGACCCTTCCTTGCAACACAGACTTACACTGCAGGTCCAGCAGCATCTTGGTCCAGGCGCATCTTTCTGTGAGGTTATGGGTTTCTCTTGGCCTTGTAAGGACCCCTTCTCCCTAAAAAAGCCTATTCCATAACCCAGTCTAGGGGGACATTAAAAATTCTGAGCATGACAAGTGGACATCCACGATGAGCCCATCTTGTAAGACATTGTTAGAAAGGGACACCAAATACTGACTCAACTTTTTTTTTTGGTCTCTGGATATAGATGGTGAGGAGGCAGTTCCTGTAGCTATAGCAACTACCTTGCAAAATGAGTGGAGTTGCTGATATTTTGAGAATGGCAGAGCAGAAAGATGGAAGGAATCTGAGTAGAAGACAAAAAAATGTGTCTTGTAGAATAAAAAAATGGGTTATCATAAGCTTTCGGTGGTGATTTCATTTACACCTGGTATTCAGAATCCAGTCTCCTTTTTGGACCAAATAGACACCAGCTCTTACATTTATTTGCAATTATGTATTTAGCTATTCTATTCTTTTTTTTTCTAATCATAGGAGTAGAGAACATGGAGCCTGTTTTGTTTTACATGATAAGGAAAGCAGTACATCTTCACAATCTAATTCAGGGTTGTCAGTTTGCTGTCTCTGTGCTACAAATTCATTCTCAGGAACATTGTATATCTCACTGTCTCACAAGAACTATGCTTTACTGCTTCATTCATGAAACAGTGCCAATCAGACCTAAAGATTAGGAAGTAGTGGCCACCCTAGAGGTTTTGGTGAAATACGTGCATGATGGAAAGTAGAAATAATTTCCACAAAAATTAGGGGACTACTATCTCAGCAAAATATGGGGGCATGGAAGGATGGGAATAAAACTCATTGGTAGAGCACTTGCCTACCATGTGTGAGGTCCTGGGTTTGATCCTCAGCATCACACACAAAAATTTAGAAATTGGGGGAATAAGAGCCAGTAGTCTGAGGCATATTATGACAACTCCTCCAAAGTAAAAGACCAGTTTTTGCTTTCCCTTTCACTAAGAAAGAGGCATAGCTGGGCACGGTGGCACAAGCCTGTAATCCCAGCACTTAGGGAGGCTGAGATAGAAGAGTTGCAAGTTCAAAGCCAGCCTCAGCAATGGCGAAGCACTAAGCAACTCAGTGAGACCCTGTCTCTACATAAAAACACAAAATAGGGCTGAGGATGTGACTGAGTGGTCGAGTGCCCCTGAGTTCAATCTCCAGTACCAAAAAAAAAAAAAAAAAGAAAAGAAAGAGGCATGATATTTGCTGAGCCTTTGGGGTTTTTTAAGGAAATACACAGCAAAGTTGAGTAAGCTATTCTAGTCACTTACTGAGCAACCCAAAAGTTTACCATTTTTGAGTGAGACTCAATGCAGGCAAAGCCCTCTAGCTATGCCAGGTCTCATGAAAAGTACCTGTGTCACATGGCCTATATGACCCAGATGATCTAATACTTCTTGAAGGGGCTAAGACTGCTTGGGATACTTCATGGAGCCCATAGCAATCACAGTAGCAAGCTTTAGGATTTAAAGTATATCTTTTTTTAAAACTATTTAATAAACCTGCTTAATTATTAATTATTTTCCTCTGAGGAACAGCTCTTGGCCTACGTGCCAGTTCTGGGTCATTTGTCTTAAAATGCCTACTTTGCTGTTCTTCTGTTTTGCAGTACAGAAGGGCTCATCTCTTTGGCCATGTTTGTTAGCTGAATTCTGACTGAGTTTAACCAATAAGAAACACCATTGAGGGATTGAAAGGCAGGAAGCAGGGAGAAGTCTTTCTCCTCCTCCCTCTCTGACTTAGGTGATGTCTCTGGCAGCAGATGGATTTGCCCCATGGAGTCAGCCTCCAGTGAATGGGTAATCTTTTTGTCCCTCTAGCCAAGGGGCAGTAGTGGCTTCATGTTACTGTTAGTCTCTGAATTGACTTCCCAACATTTCCATCACATAAATAATCAAGTCCCTCTATTAAATTCTCTCCATTGAAAGTACTTTAAGTGGTTTCTATTTTCCTTTTTAGATCCTGAACTGATACCTTCTTGGTCTAGGGAAATACTAGTAGATAAAACCTCAGGATGGATATAACAAAGATTTATTTTGTGCAATTTGTTTACCTTCTCCTATACTATGTTCTCCCAGGACTGCTGGGTACTTCTAAGTCTCTAATTTACTTACAGATAACCTGGAGACCTTATGAAAATGTATATTTTAATTCAGTAGGTATGAGTTAGGGCCTGAGAGTGCATTTATTTTTTTCTCAATATTATTTTTAATTGACATATCTTAATTATATTCATTTATGGGATATAATATGACATTTTGGTGTCTATAAAATAACTTAAGCCAATAAATTAAGACTGTTCAGTGTGAATTGATGTAGTAATAAATTAAGCCAATTAACATATCCATAATCTCACTTATCATTTATTGTGATGAGACATTTAAAATGAATTCTTATTTTGAAATATACATTTTTATTGTCAGTAGTCACTTCGCTGTGCAATTGATATTTAAGATTCCTGTCTAACTGAAATTTTGTACCCGTGACCAACAACTTTCTTCCCTTTATCCTCCCCTAGCCTCTGACAACCACTATTTTACTATTTATTTTCATGACTTTGACTTTTTTAGATTCCAGTGTAAGGGAGATCTGTCTGTGCCTGGCTTACTTCACTTAGCATAATGTCCTCCACGTCACACATGTCATGGAAAATTCCAGGATTTCCTCATTTTTCAAAGGCAAATGATATTCCATTGTGTGTATGTACATTTTCTTTATCCATTTGTTTTATTAAGCTTCTTATTTATGTGAACAAAAGTCCTGACAGGAACAACTTAGAAGAGGAAAAGTTTATTTTGGCTCATGGTTTCAGAGGTTCACTCCATGGTTGGTCATCTCTGGGCTTTAGGTAAGTTAGAAAATCATGGTGAAGCTGGGCATGGTGGTGCACACCTATAATCCCAGAGGCTCAGAAGGCTGAGGCAGGAAGATTGCAAGTTCAAGGCCAGCTTTAGCAACTTAAGGAGACCCTGTCTCAAAATAAAACATAAAAAGAAAGAAAGAAAGAAAAGAACGAACAAACAAACATCATGGTGAAAGAGTGTGGTGAGGAAGCTATTGAGTTCATGACACCCAGGAAGCAGAAAGCAAGCTCCACTTGTCAGGACAAAATATAAACCCCAAAGGCACGCCTCTGGTGACCTAATTCCTCCAACTACACCCTACCTGCCTCTAGTTACCACTCAGTTAATCCATTCAGGTGGATTAATCTATGATTAAGTCACAGCTCTCCTACACTAATCAATTCACACTGAACATTCTTTTTTTTTTTTTTTTTTGGTACCGGGGATTGAACTCAGGGGCACTCGACCACTGAGCCACATCCCCAGCCCTATTTTGTGTTTTATGTAGAGACAGGGTCTCACTGAGTTGCTTAGTGCCTCGCCATTGCTGAGGCTGGCTTTGAACTCGTGATTCTCCTGTCTCAGCCTCCCTAAGTGCTGGGATTACAAGCGTGAGCCACCGCGCCCGGCTGACACTGAACATTCTTGCATTGTCTCACACATGAACTTTTGAGGACACCTCATATCAAACCATAGCAACGTTCATCTGTTGATGGACACTTAGGTTGATTCCATATCTTGGCTAAAGAACATGGGAGTGCAAATATCCCTTTGATGTATAGATATCAATCCATCCCAGTGGTGGGATGAAGAAATTATCGACCACTGAGCCACATCCCCAGCCCTATTTTGTGTTTTATGCAGAGACAGGGTCTCACTGAGTTGCCTAGTGCCTTGACATTGCTGAGGCTGGCTTTGAACTTGCGATTCTCTTGTCTCAGCCTCCCAAAGTGCTGGGGTTACAGGCGTGCGCCACCGTGCCCAGCTGTATTTTGGGGTTTTTGTTTTGAGGAGCCTTCATACCATCTTTCATAAGAGTTGGCCTAAGAGAGTCAGTATTTCTAACAAGCTCCCAGGTGCTGCCAGTACTGCTGGTTCAGGCCTGATTGAGTAGCAAGGCACGGAGTCATGTAGAAATCTCTTAGTGAGGGAAACACCATCATCCTCCAATTGCCCAGTGGCACCTGTCCTCTGCAGCCCCACTGCTCAGAAAGACTAAGTTCACCTCCATGATTCTTCAAGGCAACATAATCCCACATTTGAGTACACTGTTCTGACACATCAGTGAGTGGGGATGAGAGTGGAAGGCAGCTGCCTGGCAGCAGGGTGATCAATACACTAATTAGGATCCATTCATGTAGTTGGAAGCATTAACATTATTATTATGATACCAACAGTTTTGCCTGAGAATTTACTTATTTAAATACATTCGTATTTATTTTTATAAATTATTTCCCCTTTATTATACAATTGTAAATATAGATAGATGGACTAATATTTAAAATTATGCATCTAGTTAGAATATTTTATCTTTGAATTTCATTTTCAGGGTAATAAAAGGGATGATATGACAAAATACCTGGTTTACAAAGAGGCTTTGGGGTGGAGGGGAGTTGTGATCCATTGAGTTAGAAGATCTAAGCTGGGATCTACAGGAGGGTGGACACTACTCAGAAATCCTCAGCGTGCATGTGGTGGTAAGACTCTGAGTTGTTTCCCTTTATGGGGGATGCGCAAATGTCTGTGTGTGTGTGTGGGTACTGGGGACTGAATTCAGGGACACTCTACCACTGAGCTACCCCCTTTTTAAAATTTTATTTTGAGACAGGGTCTTGACAAGTTGCCAAGCCTGGCCTGAAAGTTGTGATCTCCTGCCTCAGCCTCCGGAGTAGCTGGGATTGCAGGCACGTGCCATGACATCCAGCTGGAGTGCACATACTCTTGATTACACAAAGGAGAGTATCATTGTGTTAGTGACAACATTGCCGTTTTGCAAGTGCGACAACGGGGAGATTTGCTTATATTGCTGCCAAGTAATGTGAGACATGGGCTATAGTGGGCACCAGCCATTCTCAGCTATCTAGCTCCTGAATGCCTTGCATCTGACTTGGGGGGCCGTGCCCACCTTATGGGTATCATCAGTGGGCAGAGTGCACCTTCCACTCTACAGAAGCCAGCAAGTCTGCACACTCACTGTCCAGCTACCCTGCAGCTGGGACATGGACTCCTGTCCTAGGTACACATGGAGTAGATGCATCTGCCCTGGACTTTGAATGAAGACACAGTTGCTCACCCTGAGTAAAGAGGGAAGGGATGACAATTAAGCTGAGCTTTGAAAAATAAGTTGAATTTGAACAAGTTGGGAGGTTGGAGTAGTGAGCCATAGGCAGGTTACAGGGTTGGGTGGACAGGCAGGGTTCCAAATATGGCAAAGACTTAAAATGAAAATACTTTAGATGAAATGATACTAATTTATTCATGGATATTGGACAGAGGACGCTGAAAAGGGCCAGAAGACCTACTTTTGAATATGGATCCTGAATTGTGTGACACTGGGCAAGTCTTTAAACCTCTGGTTTTAGGTCTCTTTTCTGTAAAAGAAACCTCTACCTGCCAGTCTCACATAGTGCTTGTGGGATCAAATAAAAATGAAGATAAAAATTTTAAGCCGGGCGTGGTGGCTCACGCTTGTAATCCCAGCACTTAGGGAGGCTGAGACAGGAGAATCGCGAGTTCAAAGCCAGCCTCAGCAACAGCGAGGCGCTAAGCAATTCAGTGAGACCCTGTCTCTACATAAAACACAAAATGGGGCTGGGGATGTGGCTCAGTGGTCGGGTGCCCCTGAGTTCAATCCCTGGCACCAAAAAAAAAAAAAAAAATTTTATTAAATAGGGCTGGGATTATGGCGCAGTGGTAGTGTGCTTGCCTAGCACGCGTGAGGCACTGGGTTTAATCCTCAGCACCACGTAAAAATAAAAATTTTCTGTCCACTTACAACTAAAAAATAAATATTTAAAAAAATTTTTTATTAAATAGCCAGGTGCAGTGGCATACACCGATAATCCCAGTAACTGGGAGGCTGAGGAAGGAGGATCATAAGTTCAAGGCCAGCCTCAGCATCTTAGGAAGATCCTCAGCAACTTGGTGAGACCCTGTCTCAAAATAAAAAGTAAAAAGGACTGGGGATGTATCTCAGTGTGAAAATGCCCCTGGGCTCAATCCCTAGTACAGAAAAAAAATTTTTTAATGAAAAAGTCTAAATAAGAGCTAATAATTATGAGGGCTGGGGATATAGCTCAGCTGGTAGAGTGCTTGCCTTGCATGTACAAGGCCCCAGGTTCAATCCCCAGCACCAGTTAAAAAAAAAAAAGAATTAATAATTATGAATTATGGGGGGGGAGGTGAGAGGAGAGACAGAATAGATGACAGAGCTAAGTCCAGGCTGAGAGAAGATGGAAAACAGTGATGAGTCTGGAGAGGAATCAGTCTGATCAGAGGTGGAGGCCCTGGGTGTCAGGGGAGGTTGTTTGGACAGGAAGTTGGCAGGAAGCCTTTCACACCTAGACAGCTGGCAGTGTCAGAAGGTTCTCAGATATCCAGCTGGAAAGCGGGGAGCCTTATGTTTCTCCTCTTCTGAGACAGAACTCATCCTACATGTTCCCCTAAGTTCTTGTTGGTCACCTCACTATTTGGTGTCCCTTTTTCTACAAATGCTGTGCATTCTTTGCTTTCTCTTATTGATCAACATCTTCTACCACATTTTGATTTTTAATTTTCATCTTAGAAAGTAACTCTAACTTTGTATGGGGGGAGCTCTGCCAACTCTCCATGTTTCCTACATGTACAATAGGATGTATGGGAGAAACCGGCCCATCAGCCCTGGGCAAAAGAGGAACAGAGAGGCTCTTGTGCCTAGAGGCTTCTTCTCAACTTCATTCATGCAAGTATTATCCCTCGAATGATCCTCAGAATCTCAAGATCATTATGTCCAAGCAGAATTCTGTACTTTTCTTTTCCTTCTCCTTTGTCCCTTGGTCTTGACCTCCATTTTCCTAATGCCTGGGCTCAAAATCAGCAAAAATATTTGACATGGCTTTACTGTTCGCATCACTAAATTCTCATAAGGCAGGAGGCCTTTGGGAAGTCACAAATGAGACAGTTCAAGTTGTGACTATTTGCAAACAACCTCAAAGCCTGACCTCCATTTGAAGGGGATCGCCCCCTACCACACAGGGTTGTCATTAGGAGTGCACCAGAAGGTGCTGCAAAGCCCTGGCAAGAACCTGAACCGCAGCCTTCCACGTTGCTTGCTGAGTGGGGAATGACTCATTTAGCCTAGAAGCCCTGTATCCTCAATCCAAAGAGCAATGCTCTCCACTTCTGGAAAAGCTGCAAAAGCACCCCTCATAGGTGACATTAGGGTCCCTCTTCTTTCAGCTCCCCAGGCCTCAATTAGGCTTACCTGCACTCCATCTCTGACAGTGACTCCGTTTCTTTCTGTCCTTGCACGAATGGCCTCCATGGTGAGGTGGTCAAACACACACCTAACCATGACCCTTCACGGACCTCAGGGAGGAGCCAGTCCTGCAGAAGTGCTCCAAGCGCTCACAGTCAGGCCTCTAGCTCTTACCTTTCTTTCTCCTTGCAGCCTTCTCCTCCCCATTGTGGCCTCCTCTGTTCTAATTAAAATCATCTGCAAGGCAGGGTGCAGTGGTGCATGCCTGTAATCCCAGTGAAGCAGGAGGATCTCAGGTTTGAGGCCAGCTACAGCAACTTAGCAAGGCCCTAAACAACTTAGCAAGACACTGTCTCATAATCAAAATAAAAAGGGTTGGGAATGTAGTTTGGTGGTAAAGCACCTGTGGGTTCAATCCCCAGGATCAAAGAAAAAGAAAGAATGAAAAAAGGAAAAAAGAAAAAACATTCATCTGCATGGGTACCCTGTGATTACAACACCAGCCTATGTCACATGCTCTGTAAATTTGGTGTTTCCAGAGTCCTGCATCATTATATTGATACCTTTACTAACATTCCAAACTATCAATGATCAACTAAGAAGAGCAAGATCATAAAATGCCAAAAACTCAGCAGATGATTCACATTACATAAATCTATGGTGTAGGTGAGAGAAAGAGGAAGACAGGGGTCTGGTGCTGAGTGCCCCCCTGGACTGAGAGGCTCATCCACAAGGGCTGGGAATTTGGAAGATGTGGCAATGGAGAAGCAGTGCAGCCTCTGCACTCCCAGGCCTCATTAGTGAAGTCAATCTGCTGAGTCTGTCAGACTCCCAATGTCACAGGGTCAGCTTCACATAGAGTTTTCACACCCCATTGCAAGGAAAGTTCTGGAGGCAACTGTGTTCTCCCCAGGGTGCTGGTGGACTGGAGCAGGCACTGGTGTGAATGGAGAGGAAGTAGAGGAAATGAAATGGCCACTCCATGAACCCAGACCTGGTCTTCAGATTTTAGGAGAAGGGAAGAGGAGACAGGAAATAGAGAATAGGAGGAAGGCAGGGGAGAGCAGAAGACTGAAAGGATAAAGCACGCGAGAAAGTCTTACTGAAAATGGGAGAAAGGTGGGCTTCAGTGATGGCAACCCATGCTGGCCCTCCTCTTTCCTCTCTCCTGTGTTTTAAATGGACAGGGCTTTTGTCTCTATTCAGGTATGGTGAGGCCCACAGATTAGGAGACCACTACCTTTTAAAAGTAGCTTTTTACTCACAGTTCCTAGGAGGAAAGGGGGTGTCCCGCACCATACGCCAGGGTAGGTCAAAAGGTAGTAGGAGAAGGGAAACCAGGAGCCAGAGCCTTCCTTATGGTTTCTGTGGGTAGGAACAAGAAAGGCAGGCTAAATGAGCTGAGCAGTTTTGCATTGGACAGTTGGTATAATTTCAGTGGGCTCTGGCTTCTGGGTTGGTCCCTAGCTGTCTGATACCTGACGCTGGGTGAATTAGGGCAGGGAGACAGTAACCAAGCCTGATAAAAGGAGATGGGAGACTGTGGATGCAGGATCAGCTGGTTCACATAGGAAAGGTGAGCTTGGAAGCGAGTAATTTCCTATCTCTAAGGATTAGTTAATCCTGCCACAGGGGTAGTCAAGAAATAAACAACATGCATAATACATCTATAGAATGTGCTACAGTATCAGGGAGTATTTGCAGGGCCCTAATCTCTCTATAAGCTTCTATAAGCCCTGATGAGTTAGGGCACAAGAGCCAAAATGATAGTGAGAGCCAGACGTTCCCAAGGCCCTCAATAATGCTATTGTGACATCAACTCTCCTTAGGCTTCAGTTTCATTCTATCAGTTCCTGCTGTGTGGGCTTGGGCAAGTGACTTCTCTCTGAGCCTGAGAGGATTGTCCAAAGAATGAAACGAATCTCTGCATAGAAGCTTCTCTACTTAGTTTGTCTTTCAGGCTATATAAATCCTGTCTCTGAGAACTGTCTGCAGCCAGCTGGACAGTTCCTGGCTCCACTCCATACAATCACCTGCAGATGTGAGCCCCACTCAGCAAACTGTAGATAATATAGCAAGACCAAGAAAAGTGACTGTCTTAGGAGACATTTCAGGCAATAGTAGAGAGACACTGGGGCAATGTTGCATCACTCCAGGCAGGCAGAAACCAACATCATTAATTGGGAGGGATGGTTGGGCAGTACAGTCAGTCACCAAGCAGTAGCTGAAGCCGAATATGAGGACTCAGGACATAGAGTCACCTCAGAGCATGAGAAGTCCTTGCTAGCTCCACACACAGAAGGCCTATATCCCTTGGCCTGTCCACAGACTTATCGTATAGTCCTAACATTGAAATCCAGAGTGTTCAATAAATGCACAGCAAAGACTGTTTTCAGCTCTGTTGGGCCCAAAGAGAAATAAATTCACAACCTCAGAGGGAAATGTCCTGTCCTTTTCAAGTTGCTGGTAGTCCCTGTATATTCCAAACTAGAGAATGGACAATTTATTTAGAAATGGAAATTTTTTTTTTAGTTGCCAGTGGACTTTATTTGTTTTGTATGTGGTGCTGAGAATCGAACCCAGGGCCTCACACATGCTAGGCAAGCGCTCTACCCACTGAGCCACAACCCCAGCCAGTAAAAGTGGACATTTTAAAAGCAAACTTGTTTCTCCTGTTCACCTTGTATCTACAGATTCCATAAAGGCTAAATATCTAGAGTTTCTCTCTGCCTATACGCCTCAATTTTGCCTACTCCCCACAGAAAGATATCTTTGTATAATTTCTGTAGAGAAAGCAACATTTCACTGAAGTGATTTCACAGAATTCTGTGGCCAACACTCCTGTCACCGTGACTGCCAGCTAGCACTCGTGAGCCCCAATCTAGGACCTGGTGGTACCATTTCTAAAATTCTTGACGCATCCTATCCAGGCTTTCTTCTTCTTCTTTTTTTTTTTGGTACCGGAGATTGAACTCAGGGGCACTTGACCCCTGAGCCACATCCCCAGCCCTATTTTGTGTTTCAGTGACAGGGTCTCACTGAGTTGCTTAGCGCCTTGCCATTGCTAAGGCTGGCTTTGAATTCGCAATTCTCCTGTCTCAGCCTCCCTAGGTGCTGGGATTACAGGCTTGCGCCAGCGCGCCCAGTCCCAGGCTTTCTTGAAGAATATGAAATTCAACCCTCCCACGTGCCTTTAAAAATGTATACTCTACATTCCAGTTGTCGTAGTAACATCTTCGTCCTGCCTTTTATATATTTTGGTGCTGATGGACCATCAGTTACCATGAGAACAGGAGTGGCTTTAAACAAAGAGAATTTCAGTGCTCATTTTTGTGTCTTGTGAAAAACAAAGCCCACATCCATAGGGACAGCCGTAGCAGAGCTGAGGGAGCTTAACTACGGAATGATGAAAAGCCCTGTTTTGTGGGACCCAGAAGCCAATAGGGATCATTTTATTTGTTCTTTGAATTCAGTTTTGGAGAAATGATGTTTTATGTATTAATTTTGTAAAGATTCAGTTGTTCTAGTAATTATGACTCTTCAGTGATTAGATTCGTTTTAATGCATATTCCTACCTTCAGCTTTGAGGACACTTGTCACTGCTCCACAAAATTGTAATCATTCCCTGTGCTAAGCTCTGCTAAGCTCCCCTACCCAACCTCACAACCCACTTGCGATAGGGTGGCACCAACTGACCCAGTGTTCCTCGCTGTTTCAGACCCAAGTTCTGTGCATCTCTTCTGTCTCTCAAAGCTGAACGATTAAAAAATGTAAGCTCTTTGAGTTCCAGGACATAATGTGTGCTTCTTTAGACCTCTCTGCATAGTCCTACTTGTTTTGACTTCAAGGTTTCCATTCTGATGTATGAAATTAAGTTTCAACTGCCAATTTTAAATAGTTAACTTCACAGGATTTGTGTGTGGGAACAAACTTGAAGGTAGGAAGAAATCAAATTCACAGTCTGACTAGCAGCCTGTGTCAATGACACATTCTTTAATTAGTCATATTGATGGAATTATCATGTGTGTTTACCGCGTGCTAGGCACTGGGCTAAACACCTGATGTGTATTATCTCATTTGATTAAATGAGATATCATTTATCAATGATAAGTATCCTATGAGGTAAGATCTATTTCTCACAGTATCCTATGAGGTAAGATCTATTTCTACTCTTCCACTTCATGATTGAGGAAACAGAACCACAGATAAGTTAGACAACGTGCCCCAAGGTCCCACATCTATTTATCCAGTGGAGCATGATTTGATACAAGTACCTTGTTCTGAAACCCTTGACTTACCCCACAAGCCAAGGGAATCTACATTTTACAGACACCTTAAATCCGAGGCCAATTGAATGGGTTTTGTGTATCTGTGCAAATTCAAGCAACAGATGGCCACCTGGGGATCTTGTTGTAGTTGCCCATTCTCTGTGTAATATTTTTCTGCATTACCACTTTGCACACCTGTCCAGGCAGAAGAAACACCTAGACTCAACTACAAGGGTGAGAATCAAATCATTGTCCTGTGACTCTATTTCTAGTCCTTTGGAAAGCAACATGCCCCATAAAAATTAAGGTCCTATAAAAAGAATATTATGTTTTAAAAAAATTGTGGCTTTTGTAAAGGGATTTTACTCTTTGACACACTAGTGAGTATTCATTTCCCACTCATGAGTATTCTGAGAAATTAAAAATAATAAATCTATGCACAAAAAGGTGTTCATTCAGCATTATATTTAATAGTAAAAATTGGAAGGAATATAAATGTCCCATTATAATGAATTGTTAAGTGTAAGGTAAAAACAGCCCCCCCACCCAGTTTTGCCCCTCCCTTCTCTAAAGCTTACTGCAGTTCCCCACCCAAGCTTCCCACCCAAGTTAAACCCTTCCCTCTCAGTCAAACCCTTCGCCCCTCACCCCAAGTTAAACCCTTCCCACCCTAACCTTCAACTACGAGAAGGGACCTCACGGGTGTCACAACCAGACCACCAATCCACAGTCCACAGCATTTACCACAGGCCCTATAAGATCCCATGCTCCCCACCCACTCCCCCTTTTTTTCTCCCCTGACACCCACCTGCACTAATCTCCGTGAATAAAGGTCTCCTGGTCAAATGAGGTGTACTGTGTGTGGTCCGTCGCCCTTACCTTAAATACATTCCAGTATATCAACTGAATGGAATACCCTACAGCCATTAACACACATCTATGAAGATTAAAAGAAAAAGAAAAAAGAAACCACACACACACACACAAGAAAAACCATGCACATATTCAGTCTAGCATGAAAATTACTGTTTACCTAAGACTATGACAATGCTTTTAAAAAAATGTTCAGGGCCTGGGGATGTGGTTCAGTGGTAGAGGTCTTGACTAGTATGCATAAGGCTCTGGCTTTGAGCCCCAGTATTGAAAAAAAAAAAGTTTTTTTTTTTAAATTTTTTTTTTTTAATTGTAGGTGGACACAATATCTTTATTGATTTATTTTTATGTGGTACTGAGGATCGAACCCAGTGCCTCACGCATGTGAGGCAAGCGCTCTACCACTGAGCCACAATCCCAGCCCTGAAAGTTTTTGATGTTAAGTGTAAAAGAGGACACAAAATTTTGGAGCTATTTTAATAAATACATAAATAATAGTTGATTATGTTTGTAAATGGCCGGGAGAGGGCAAGTGGCAGAAGGAACAGGAATCAAGTGATTCCTAGACAATGCCTAACATAGATAAGATTCAATCAATATTTTTGGATGACTTTTTTAAATAAAAAGAAAATCAATTGTGGGGCTGGGGTCGTGGCTCAGTGGCAGAGCACTTGCCTAGCATGTGTGAGGCACTGGGTTTGATTCTCCGCACCACACATAAAGAAATAAAATAAAGATCCATTGACGACTAAAAAAATATTTAAAAAAAAGAAAGAAAATCAATTGCTGTATTAGCTTGGGTGAATCCAAGTTACTAACTTCATTAATAACTTATTTAATGATGTTGTAATAATGTTAATACAATTTTTAAAAGGCCCCAAGAGCCCTCTAGATTTGGAGGTTGAACAGTCATAGTCAGTTCAGACTATCATAACAAAATACCACAGATGGGGTGGCTTAACCAACAGAAATTTGCTTCTCAGTTATGGAGGTTGGGAAGTCCAAGGTCAAGGTGCCAGAAAGTAAATTTCAAGCTGAGACCTCCACCTTCCTGCTGTGGGCTCATTCAACTTTGTGTAAGCATGAGGTGAGAGACACATTGTTCGAAAGAAGGATCTGTCAGCAGTGATCAGAGATTGAAAGTAAAAGGGACACTTAAGCAAATCCATTAAAGCAGAGATGGGTGAATGAATAATTCTCCTCAGTAATTCTTTCTCCTACACCCTGAGTGACCCTCCTTTAACTCTCCCTCAAGGTCAACATTAACACACTTTTAAACTCCTCCTCTGTCCTAATTGGACAGTGGTTTTCATCTGTGTCCATTTGGTGGCATTGTGCACACACACACATACATACACTATATTGTACATGTACACAAAGAGCCTGACCATACCTCGGTACAGGTTTCCATTTCTGCCACGTTGAGTTCTTGGAGGCCAACCTTGGCAGTATAAATACAGCTCAGCCATCTTACAGAAAAACAGAAGCCCACTGGCTATACACACCCAACACCAGGCTGCTGGAGAGATCAAGGGTGAAGGACACACAGAGAGAGAAGAGATCAAGTGATATTAACAATTCAACTCACAAGGCCAATAGATAGACCATCGCTGGCCTGGAAGGATGGGTGGACACTGCTGTTGATAGCTCTGTTGGTGACGTATTTATGGCAACTATGACTATGGTCTATACAACAGCTGACTCCAGAAGCCACAGATCGGACGGCCTGAGAAGCAGCAGTTTGAGGGACACTGGTGTGGGCAGTGGCCTGAATTCATGAGCTTATAAACTTTGGTTTGCAAACCCTCCCCAAGTCTGTTCTTCGTCCTTGTGCTGAGGCTCTGTCAGGAGCCTGACCGCTCATTTATCATTTGCCCATTTTATATCCTAATGGGGAGAGAAAACACTAAGCTAAAATAACTGGGGAAGGCTGTTCAGAGTAGTGGGTCTAAGGTGCAAATCAGTGGGTAGCAAATGCAGATGCAGAACTAGAGGTGTCAGGAGTAGAAGGGTCAGCAGAGGGTGGTGGGAAGTGGATATGGGTGAATGGTGGGAAGTGGATATAAGGCTGGTGGAGGCTTCGGGAGGCAGGTGGTCCCCTGGCATGTGGGCTTGTTTAGAGGCCAGGGGTGAGGCATACAGGGGCAGTGGGAACACTGGCTTTCTCACCTCAGAAGAGAAAGATGGAGGGTAAGGGTGTATACAGTAGGAAGGGAGGAATACAGGGATCCTGTCTTTCTAAGGAAGTCTCCTTCCTTCAAATCTATCCCTCTACCCACTAACATGAGAAGAAGCCTTGTGGGGCATTTCCCCAGCATCTGCGGTCCCTCCTCTCTCCACTTCTGCTAGAGATAAAGAACAAAGAGAGAAAAGCCATGATTTTTAAAAAATTTATATTGTGGTAAAATGTACACAGATTTTTCTATTTCAATCATTTTTAAGTATACCATTCAATGTCATTAAGGACACTCACAGTATGTGTAACCATGTCCACCATCCGTCTGAACTTTTTCATCTCCCCAAACTGAAACTCTGTACTCATCAGACAGTAACTTCCCATTACAACCTTGTCTCAGCCCCTAGTGACCACCATTCTACATTCTATCTCTATGCATTTACCTATTTTAGATTACTAACGTAAGTAAATCTGTAAATCTGCATATATTTATTCTTTTGGGGTCTGAATTATTTCATTTAGCTTTTTTTTTTTGGTACTGGAGATTGAACTCAGAGGTACTCAACCACTGAGCCACATCCCCAGCCCTATTTTGTGTTTTATGTAGAGACAGGGTCTCCCTGAATTGCTTAGCACCTTGCCGTTGCTGAGGCTGGCTTTGAACTTTCTGTCTCAGCCTCCCAAAGTGCTGGGATTACAAGTGTGAGCCACCGCGCCCGGCTTAGCATGTTTTTAAGGCTCACCCATCATGTAGCATATACCAGAATTTTTTTTTTTTTCTTTTTTGGTACCAGGGATGAAACCCAGTGATGCTTAACCACTGAGCCACATCTATTTTTATATTTTGAGGTAGGGTCTTGCTAAATTGCCAAGGCTGGCTTTGAACTTGCAATCTTCCTGTCTCAGTCTCCCAGATCACTGGGATTACAGATGTGTATTATCGTGCCTGGCTAAATGATTTCATTCATTTTGAGACCAAATAATATTATATTATACCCATACACCACCTTTTGTTTATCCTTTTCACCCACTGGTGGGCACTTGGGCTGTTGCCACTTTTTGACCATTGTAAATAATGGCTATGAACATGGGTGTACAAGCATCTGTTTGGCTCTCCATTTTTAGTTCTCAGGTACATACCTAGAAATGGACTTGTTGAATCATATAGCCTCTTTTTTTCTTCTCTTTTTCCTCTTTTTTATTGGTACATTACTTTTTTCATTTTCTTGTTCTTTTTAGATATACATGACAGTATGTTTTTTGACACATTATACATACATGGATAATAGCATCTTTTTGGTTGTTGTTTGTGGTGCTGGGAATCAAACCCAGAGCCCTGTGCATGCTAGGCAAGTGCTCTACCATTGAGCTACATCCTCAGCTCCCTCATACAACATCTTGATCCATTTTGTATATCACAGATTGGGTGATTTATAGAACAGAAATTTCTCACAGTTCTAGGTCCAAGATTAAGGCACTGGCATTTGGTATCTGGTGAAGGCCTCCTTGCTGAATTCTCTTACACCCTTTTATAACAGCTTTACTGTGATAAGTCCAAACATTTTCCAAAACCTCCAGTAGGGTCCAATTCCTAACACTGTTAGTTTAGGAATTAAGTTTTCAATACATTAATCTGGAGGCAGACATTTAGACTGTAGAATATAGTACTTCCATGTTTAACTTTTTAAAAAACTGCCAAACTATGTTTCCACAGTGACTGCACCATGCCTTCCTCTATTTTTTTTTTTTTTTTTTTTTGCAGTTCTAGGGATTGATTCAGGGGCCATGAGTATAGTTAGGGAAGCATTTTACCAGTGAGCTATAGCCCTGGCCCACTTTGACTATTTTAAATGAAGACTGAATTTATTCCAAAGGCTCATGTCAACATGGCCTGGAAGGATGGTCTAACATCCAGGTTCAGGAGGCCTTACTATATGGGGAAGTCATGTGGCCACCCTAGGTTTAGGTGTCCCACCTTAGCTTCAGGGACAATGAAAAACTGGTGAGATTCAAGATGGCATTTCCAACTGTTCTGGGGCTTGGGATTCAAGCTGCAGGAATACCGCTTCTCAGGTGGGTGAAATAGGGAATTCGCCGAAAGTCAATACGGTCAATCAGAGTTTCTCAGGGACTCAAAAATTCAGGTGCATTGAACAAAGGACAAGAAAGAGCACATCAGAGCCAAGCAGTTGCAGTAGTGACAGTGACACTGGTTCACCAAAGAGGGCAGGAATAACACAAAGAAATCCAACAGACTCATTTGGCATGGAAAAGTGAAAGTACATGGAAGGGAATACAAAAGGAAAAAGAAAAATGAAGGCAGATCTCGTGGACTAGTGATGTTTTTTCAGCACTGGAGGGACACATCTTTGGAGGCGAAAGGGTGGCAGGCCACCACAAAGATCTGGATTTTATAGCAAAACCAAGTAACGGGAGGAGTTGGTGACTTTGGTAAGAACCTTTGATGGGCAGGGGGCAGGGCCAGGTCATGGGAGGAGTTTTGGTGGTGAGCAGGGCGGGAGGGCCGGTAGGAAAACAGGAATGTAAGTTCCTTTTGGGCTTATTTTCCATATCCTTCAAAAAGCTTGTGGAATAGAAAAACCTGAACTTAGGCGATCCAGAGGCTGCAGTGAACTGGTATTTGAAGAGTGTTCTGTGTTTCTCGACTAGCAAGTGGAGAACTGAGACAGGACAGATCTTGAGGCCATGCTGCCGTTTCCTAGGGCAGGAGTCTGGGAGATACAGCAAATATTGGTCTCTTGTCCCAGCATGCATCTATCCTGTGGCCGAGGGTGTACTTAGAAGAATGTGAAATAGGTACAGAGAAGAAAACTGTTCTCAAGGGAATTCAAGTCAGAGATATAGAGGGGAGTTCAACTCGTTTTCCCTTTGAATCTGATGGTAGCTCACGTGACCAACCAGCTGAAGCGGGTTGGGAAATGGAACAGGCAGGTGTGATTATACTTGGTGACTAAGCCTGGCAAGACTATTCATAGGCAGTGGTGTGTGAAGAGACATGTGCAGGGTCAGCTCCCTATCCTACCAGAATTCTCAGGAGCTCCTGAGATCCAGCCTCCCGGCAGAGATGTGCACAAGCCCAGTCCTAGGGTGTGTTGATCTAATCTCTCCAGAGCAGATATCACCCAACAAAGTCCCAAGGGCCTGATTAGCTAAGCCCTAGCTGCTGGAAATCGCCACATAAAACTGTAGCAGCCCCACCCTGGGAGGGCATGGTTATGGTCTGTCGGAAGAAAACTGCAATGGACAGTACTTCCCAGTCTGTCCTACCTCATACTTGTGAGAAGTTAAATTGAAAGCTATTTCAATCAGCTTCAGTTTTAGGACACTCCGCAGACAGCTTGGTGAACACCACAAAAAGAGGAAGGGAATAACAACCCCCAGCCCTTGTTCTTAGAGGTACATAGCCCAGTCAGGCATAAGCAGTGATCATCCATCCTCATGGATAGTTTTGACCTCAGCAGAGACAATTCTTTCATTTTTCTTTTTCTCTGTTGTTGTTTTGTTTTGTACCAGGGATTGCATCCAGAGGTGTTTAACCACTGAGTAACATCCCCAGCCTGTTTTTTTCATTTTGAGGCAGGGTATTGCCAAATTGCTTAGGGCCTCACTAAGTTGCTGAGGCTGGCTTTTTCTTTTTTTTTAATTTTTTAATTTTTATTTTTGGGTACTGGGGATTGAACTCCGGTACTCGACCACTGAGCCACATCCCCAGCTCTATTTTGTTTTATGTAGAGACAGGGTCTCACTGAGTTGCTTAGCGCCTCGGCATTGCTGAGGCTGGCTTTGAACTCGCGATTCTCCTGTCTCAGCCTCCCTAAGTGCTAGGATTACAGGCTTGAGCCACCGCGCCTGGCTTGTTTCTTTATTTCTTCTCCTCCTTCTTCATAGACATCACTTACCACATTCCTTCTGCTCTCTCTGATCACATTTTGAACATTCTAGATTTTCTTTCACTTTTCTATCATATTTTCTTTTCTCTTAATGAATTACATTTTTACCACCTTTTAAAACTATTTGGTTATATAACTCCTGCCCCCACCATTCATGTTGTTGCAATTATTAGCACTATAGATGGCATAGTTGGCACCTGCTGTTTAATGCCAAATCTAGTTCACAGCTATTTATCGTTTTTGCTGTTGTGAATTGCTGAACCATCATTCCTGTTTTTATGGTAATTGGTGTTGTAAATGTCATAGACGGTACAGGTATTTATTTTAATGCTGTAGATTGTTTGCTTCTGTTGCTGCTATTGTTTGCTTCCCTGTTTTCTATGAGGTTCTGGGAATATACTGGGATACTGGAGAGTTGCATAGACCGAGGAGCCACTGTAACCTAACCAAAAGCATGGTCCTCATCCCCAATGCCAATCCACTAACAAAGACAAAGTCTTGAGAAAAAGGAAAAAGGTTTATTGCTTTACTAGCAAAGGAGAAACACAGGGGACTCCTGTCTCAGAGGCTGTGATTCTGCCTATCGGGGCTTTTATAGAGGTGATTCAGAGAAAATGAGATTAGGGAGGAGAGATCTGGAAGGAGAATATCAGGGAGGAGATCAGGAAGAAGTTTAAGGAAGAGAAGGAGCAGGGAGAAGTTTAAGGAAAAGATCAGGGAGGAGTTTAGGGAAAAGAAGATTGGGAAAAAGAAAAAACATTTCTGCTGGCTGTTCTGGAAGGAGGAGATGAAGTTGACACTGGGGGGCTGCAGTTCTCCAGCAAGACCACACTCGTCAATGTCATCACGGTAGAGGCTGGGACAGGGCTCCGCAGATGACCTGTGCAGAGAGAGAGGAGGGGCAACAGGAGATGTGTCCAGGTCATTAGCTTTAAGATGAAATTTTAGGAAAGGATCAGTTTCAAGATGGTGGCCTAGATGGACGTGGCATTCCTAGTCTCTCCAGGACTGGGGTTTAAAGTAGTGGAAACACTGTTTCTCAGTGAGTTTTTAGAGGACACCAGACAGCTGCCTCCACACAGAGACTCCACTCACTTGCCCGCAGGGCCGATGGGCCCCAGTTTTTGCACAGGACCCCAGCCGTGCACTCTGGCTCAGGACTCTGACCCATCACCATGCAAAACGTGCTCCCGCACGAGATGCCCAGCTCCAGCGCCCACACACCCCACAAGACCTCGGGTTGCCCACCCACACAGGAAACCTAGCTGTTGCTCCCACGCGGGACCCCTGGCTGCTGCTCTTGTGTGGACCTCCATCTACCAACACGGAACCTCCTGTTCTTCTACACCTGGGGATATGGGACAAGATTTGGAGACAAACTTTTACTTCTCCACAGCACACCACAGAGCTGCATCTCCAAACGTGTCACCCAACACCACCTCCTGGCCGGCCCTTCACCCTATCTCTGAAGCATATGGCTTCTTTGTGAGAATCCTGCTTCACCATCTCTGACCTGGGGGGTAAACAACAGACAACTCCACCTACTGGAAGAGGGGAAGCAATCCTGTTTGTTTACATTGAGACATTTTACTTTTTATTTTTTTCCTTCTATTCCTTTTTCTTTTCTCTTTTCTTCCTTTTTCTTCTTTTCTCTCTCTCACTCTTTTCCCACACTCACATCCCCAACATTTGTGAAACCACGTATTTTTAATGCATTAGGCTACTGTGGACTGGGATATCTGATTAGTATACTACAGTTGTATTATATAGTCTTGTAACTTCCACCTTTACATGTTTTATTTTTTTTTATTTTTAATTTTTTTAAAATAATTTTTTTAGTTGTAGATGGACACAATGTCTTTATTTTATTGCTTTGTATGTGGTGCTGAGGATCGAACCCAGGGCCTCACGCATGCGAGGCAAGCGCTCTACCACTGAGCTACAATCCCAGCCCTACATGTTTTATTTTTCTTAATTTTTATGTCTCATTAGTTGTACTCTATTTTCTGCCTACTTACTGATCTTTACCAAATCTCTCTCTCTTTTCTACTAATAGCCAACGTCTTTTGGATTCCTCTTTCATGCTTTCTAGGATCTAATAACTATATCCTCACTTCCTACCTCCCTAGTCTCATCCTACACCTCTGGTTCTCTCTAGCCCACCAGCAGGAACTGTAGACCCTTGTGCAAACCTATTGTTTATATAGTGGATGTTAACTGAACTCATAATTTCTGTATATTGTGACAAAGCCATAAATGTATTTAGGAACTATTAGGAGCTACTTGGTTTAAACCTATATATTGTTTGTATTGAGATCTGTCAATATTGATCTCCCCCTTAAAGGAGAGGTATTGGAATCCAGTAGGGAATCTATAAGCCTATAGGATAAAAACTATAATTCCTCGGATCTGCAGGGCTAGAAGGGAAGACACATGGACAACATTAAAAAACAAGGGAAGAAAGTGCCTCAAACAAACAAAGATACTACATTATTAGAATCCATGGTCAGCACAGCAGAAGAAATGACAGGAGTTCAGGATGTATGTAATTAAAATATTCTGTGAATTAAAGAATGTATAAGAGAGCAAAACCAGGCAGGAAAAGATCATTTTGATAAAGAGCTACATAGGCAAATACAGGAAGCAAAAGATTACTTCAATAAGGAGATAGAGATTCTGGGCTGGGATTGTAGCTCAGTGGTAGAGCGCTTGCCTCGCATGCGTGAGGCCCTGGGTTCGATCCTCAGCACCACATACAAAGCAATAAAATAAAGACATTGTGTCCATCCACAACTAAAAAAATATTAAAAAAAAAAAAAAAAAAAAAAGGAGATAGAGATTCTGAAAAAGGACCAAACAGAAATCCTCAAAATGAAAGAAACAATAATCCAAATTAAAAACTCAATAGAAAGCATCACCAACAGATTAGATCACTTGGAAGACAGAACCTCAGACAATGAAGACAAAATATTTGATCTTGAAAACAGAGTTGACCACACAGTGAAGATGGTAAGAAACCATAAACAGAATATCCAAGAATTATGGGATGGCATGAAAAGACCAAACTTAAGAATTAGTGGGATTGAGGAAGACATAGAATTTCAAACTAAAGGAATGAATTTCATTCTGTTCAATGAAATAATATCAGAAAATTTTCCAAACACAAAGAACAAATTAGATAATCAAATACAAGAGGCTTACAGGACACCAAATGTACAAATTTGGTGAAAATGCCTAGTATTCAGAATAAGGAGAGAATCTTAAAAGCCATAAGAGAAAGGAATCAAATTACATATAGGGGGAAACCAATTAGGATTTCTGCAGATTTCTCAACCCAGACCCTTAAAACTAGATGAGCTTGGAACAACATACTTCAAGCTCTGAAAGACAATGGATGCCAACCAAGAATCTTATATCCAGCAAAATTAAGTTTTAGATTTGATGATGAAATAAAAACCTTCCAAGATAAACAAAAATTAAAGAATTTACAGCAAGAAAGCCCACACTACAGAACATTCTTGGCAAATATTCCATGAGGAGGAAATGAAAAACAAAAATGAAAACCTGCAAAAGGAGGAACTACACTAAAGCAAAAGCCAATCAAAGGAGAAACTCAGTCAAATTAAAAACTAAAAATAAACCAAAATGTCTGGGAATACAAACCATGTGTTAATAATAACACTGAATGTCAATGGCCTAAACTCAGCAATTAAAAGACATAGACTGGCAGACTAGATTTAAAAAAAAAAAGACCCAAAAATATGCTGCCTCCAAGAGACTCATCTCATAGAAAGAGACACACACAGACTGAAGGTGAAAGGATGGAAAAAAAATGTATCACTCACATGGACTACGTAAACAAGCAGGAGTTTCCATCCTCATTATCAGATAAAGAGGACTTCAAACCAAAGTTAGTGAAAAGGGATAAAGAAGGTCATTTCATACTGCTTAAGGGAATAATACATCAACAAGACATAACAATCTTTTTTTTTTTAAAATGTTTATTTTTTAGTTATAGGTGACAGAATATCTTTATTTTATTTTTATGTGGTGCTGAGAATCAAACCCAGTGCCTTATGCGTGCTAGGCGAGCACGCTACCACTGCGCCATAATCCCAGCCCCAAGACATAACAATCTTAAATATCTGTGCCGCAGATATGAGGGCAGCCATGTATGTCAAACAAACCCTTCTCAGCTTCAAGAATCAAATAGATCACAACATAATAGTACTGGGTGACTTTAACACACCTAGTTCACCACTGGATAGATCTTCCAAACAAAAACTAAACAAAGAATCTACAAAACTCAATAGAACAATCAATAATCTAAACTTAACATATATAGAATATTCCATCCTTTAACAAGCAAATACACTTTTTCTCACCAGCACATGGATCCTTCTCCAAAATAGATCATAAGCTATGCCACAAAGCTAGTCTTAGCAAATATTAAAAAATAGAGATACTACCCTGCATTCTATCTGACCATAATGGAACGAAATTAGAAAATTAATGACAGTTTAAAAAAAAGAAGATGCTCCAACACCTGGAGACTCAATAATATGCTATTGAATGGTGTATGGGTAACAGAAGACATCAGGGAGGGGATAAAAAAAAATTCTTAGAGGTAAATGAGAACTCCAATACAACATAATAAAATCTCTGGGACATATGCAGAAGTGCTAAGAGGAAAGTTCATTGCACTAAGTTCATTTATTCAAAGAAGAAAAAGTCAACAAATCAATGACTTGATGCTGCATCTCAAAGCCCTAGAAAAAGAGGAACAAACCAACACCAAAAGAAGTAGAAGACAGGAAATAATTAGAATCAGGGCTGAAATCAATGAAATTGAAACAAAGGAAACAATTCAAAAAATTGACCAAACAAAAAACTGGTTCTTTGAAAAAATAAACAAAATTGACAAACCCCTCGCCACCCTAATGAAAAGAAGGAGAGAGAAAACCCAGATTACTAAAATTGGTGATGAATAATGAAATATCACAACAGACTCTGCTGAAATACACAGAATAATTAGAAACTATTTTGAAAATCTATACTCCAGTAAAACAAAACCCTGAAGACACCGACAAATTTCTAGAGACACATGACCTATCCAAACTGAACCAGGAGGACATTCACGGCTTAAACAGATGAATTACAAGCAAGGAAATAGAAGATGCCATCAAGAGCCTTCCAACCAAGAAAAGCCCTGGACCAGATGGATTCTCGGCCAAGTTCTACAAGACCCACAAAGAAGAACTAACTCCAATACTCCTCAAATTAGTCCATGAAATAGAAAAGGAGGGAACCCTTCCAAACTCATTCTATAAGGCTAGTATCACCCTGATACCAAAACCAGAGACACATCAAAAAAGGAATACTTCAGACCAATATCCCTGATGAATATAGATGCAAAAATTCTCAATAAAGTTTTGGCAAATCACATACAAAAGCATACTAAAAAATATTTCACCATGATCAAGTGGGGTTCATTCCAGGGATGCGAGGTTGGTTCAACATACAGAAATCAATAAACGTAATCCATCACATCAATAGACTTAAAGATAAGAATCACATGATTTTATCAATTGATGCAGAGAAAGCGTTTGACAAAATACAGCACCCTTTCATGTTTAAAATACTAGAAAAACTAGGGATAGTAGAAACATACCTCAACATTGTTAAAGCAATCTATGCTAAACCTAAGGCCAATATCATCCTAAATGGAGAAAAATTGGAAGCATTCTCTCTAAAAACAGGAACAAGACAGGAATGCCCTCTTTTACCACTCCTATTCAACACAGTCTTTGCAACTCTAGCAAGAGCAATCAGACAAAAGAAATTAAAGGGATACGAACAGGAAAAGAAGAACTCAAGCTGGGCATGGTGGCTCAAGCCTGTAATCCCAGCACTTAGAGAGGCTAAGACAGGAGAATTGCGAGTTCAAAGCCAACCTCAGCAACGGCGAGGCGCTAAGCAACTCAGTGAGACCCTGTCTCTACATAAAACACAAAATAGGGCTGGGGATGTGGCTCAGTGGTTAAGTGCCCCTGAGTTCAATCCCCAGTACCAAAAACAAAAACAAAAACAAAAAAACCCCTCAAACTATCATTATTTGCCAATGACATGATTCTATATTTAGAGGATCCAAAAAATTCCACCAGAAAACTTCTAGAATTAATAAATGAATTCAGCAAAATTGCAGGATATAAAATCAACACCCATAAAGCAAATGCATTTCTATACATCAGCAATGAATCCTCTGAAAGAGAAATCAGGGAAACTTCTCCATTCACAATAGCCTCAAAAAAAAAAAAAAAATTGGGAATCATTCTAACAAGAGTGGTGAAAGACCTCTACAATAAAAACTACAGGACACTAAAGAAAGAAACTGAAGAAGATCTTAGAAGATAGGAAGATCTCCCATGCTCTTGGACAGGCAGAATCAATATTATTTAAATGGCCATACTACCCAAAGCACTATATAGGTTCAATGCAATCCCAATTAAAATCCCAAAATCATTTCTTACAGAAATAGAAAAGGCAATCATGAAATTTATTTGGAAAAATAAGAGACCCAGAATAACCAAAGCAATCTTCAGTATGAAGAGTGAAGCAGGAGGCATCACAATACCAGACCTTAAACTATACTACAAAGCTATGGTAACAAAAACAGCATGGTACTGGCCCCAAAACAGACGTGTAGACCAATGGTACAGAAGACAAGACACAGAGACTAACCCACATAAATACAGTTATTTCATACTAGACAAAGATGCCAAATACATATGCTGAAGAAAAGATAGCCTGTTTAACAAATGGTGCTGGGAAAACTGGAAATTCATATGCAGCAAAATGAAACTGAACCCTTATCTCTCACCATGCACAAAACTCAACTCAAAGTGGATCAAAGATTGAGGAATTAGACCAGAGACCCTGAGCCTAATTGAGGAGAAAATAGGCCCAAATCTTTATCATGTCAAATTAGGGCCCAACTTCCTTAACAAGATTCCTAAAGTGGGGCTGAGGTTGTGGCTCCGTGGCAGAGCACTTGCCTCGCACATGTGAGACACTGGGTCTGGTCCTCAGCACCACATAAAAATAAACAAAATAAAGACATTGTGTCCATGTATAACTAAAATATATTTTTTAAAAAAGACTCCTAAAGTGCAAGAAATAAAAGTAAGAATCAATAAATGGGATGGATTTAAACTAAAAAACTTCTTCTCAGCAAAAGAAACAATCAATGAGGTGAAAAGACAGCCTACATCTGGGAGCAAATTTTTGCCACATGCACATCTGATAGAGCACTGACTTCCAGGATATATAAAGAACTCAAAAAACTTAACACCAAAACAAAAAAACAAACAAAAAGAAAACTCAATAAATAAATGGGCTAGGGAGCTGAACAGAAACTTCTCAGAAGAAGCTATACAATCAGCCGGGCGCGGTGGCGCAAACCTGTAATCCCAGCACTTAGGGAGGCTGAGACAGGAGAATCGCAAGTTCAAAGCCAGCCTCAGCAACGGTGAGGCAGTAAGCAACTCAATGAGACCCCATCGCTACATAAAACACAAAATAGGGCTGGGGATGTGGTCGAGTGTCCCTGAGTTCAATCTCCACTGCCAAAAAAAAGAATTCAAAAGAAAAAAAAAGTAGAAAAAATTAAATAAGTGTTTCAAAAGAATTCAAAAGAATTATCACAAAAATGATCAATGAATTCCAAAACAGAGAAAAACAACAGAATAAATTATGAAAAACCAGTATAGAATATAAATGAGAAATAAGGGGATAGATATATTGAAAAAGAACCAAACAGAAATCTTGGAAACAAAAGACACAAAATAAAGTGTTCAGTTGAAAGTCCTTTTTTTTTAGTTGTAGATGGACACAGTATCTTTATTTTTTTAATTTATTTTGTGGTGCTGAGGATCGAACCCAGTGCCTCATGCATGCGAGGCAAGTGTGCTACCACTGAGCCACAATCCCAGTCCCCAGCTGAAAGTCTTTAATAGACTATGAAGATAAAAATCTAAGAACTGAAAGACAAAGTGGCAGGGCTTGAAAATTCAGACAGTATTAAAGAAAATAGGTAACAAAGACCAGAGTATACAATAACTCTGGGACAACATTAAAAGACCAAATTTAAGAATCATTGGAATTAAAGAGGATTGTGAGGTGCAGGCTAATGAAATGGATAACCTCTTTAGGGAAATAATAACAGACAAAAGTTCAAACCTCAAGAATGAGATGGACATCCAGAGACAGAAAGAATTCAGAATCCCAAGTAGATAAGATCAAAAAAGAACCTCCCACAACACATCATAATCCAAATGCCTAACATACCAAACAAGGATAGAATTTTAAAAGCCTTGAGATAAACATCAGGTCACATTTAGAGGCAAGCCAATCAGAAATAATTCTAAAACTCTAAAATCCAGGTTTGGAACAATGTGTTCTAAGCCCTGAAAGAAAATAACTGTCAACCAAGATTGCTACATTCAGCAAAACTATCCTTCAGAACAGAGGCAGAAATAAAAACCTTCCAAGATAAGCAATAACTAAAAGAATTCATGACTACTAAGCTGGCACTATAGAAAATACTTAAATACTATACGCAGAGGACCTTAAAAACAAACCCAAGAATTCACAAATGGACAAATCTCATTTAAGGAATATCTAAGCAAATGAGAAACAGGGCCAAATTAAATGTTAAAAGTAATAAATCAAAATGACAGGAATTAATTAAATTAATTAATTAAGATGTTTATTAATTAATAAACCTCTCTATAATAACATTGAATGTACATGGTCTCAACTCTACAATTAAAAGACATAGGCTGCGGGCTGGGTTTGTGGCTCAGTGGTAGAGCGCTTGCCTCGCATGCGTGGGGCACTGGGTTCGATCCTCACTTGGCACCACATAAAAATAAATAAATAAAATAAAGATACTGTGTCCATTTACAACTAAAAACAAATATTTTTAAAAAAAATCAGGAGCTGAGGTTGTGGCTCAGTGGCAGAGTGCTTGCCTCGTACGTGTGAGGCACTGGGTTTCATCCTCAGCACCACATAAAAATAAGTAAAACCAAATAAAGACACTGTCCATGTATAACTAAAAAATATTTTTAAAAAAGACATAGGCTGGCATTAAAAAACAAGACCCAACTACATGTTGTTTGTGAGAGACTCATCTTACAGGCAAAGATAGCTATAGGCTGAAAGTGCAAGGATGAAAATTAATATACCACACAAATGGAGCCCCCAAAACAAGCAGGAGCAATTACTTTCATATCCAAAAAAGCAGATTTCATGCTGAAATTAATGAGAAGAGACAAAGAAGGTAATTTCATACTGGTAAAGGGAACAGTCCAATAAGAAGATAAAACAATAGTAAACAGTTATGCTCCAAATTCTGATGTACCTAATTACGTAAGACGGACACTACTCAACTTAGATTCAAACAGATCTCAGTAAAATAATACTGGGTAGTTTCAACATTCCTCTCTCACCAATAGATAGTTCATCCAGACATAAATCAGTAAAGACTCTTCAGATCTAAAAAATTATAATCAAATGAACTTAACAGACACCTATAGAATATTTCATCTGTCGAGAGCCAAATTCACTTTCTTCACAGTTATTCACGGAACCTCCAAAATAGAGCATATTTTAAGCCACAGAGCAACTTTTAGCAAATACAAAAAAAAAAAAAAGATATAAGTCCTTGCATCTTTTCTAATCTAATGAAATGAAATTAGAAATTGACACCAAAAACTAAAAATAAAAAAATAAAAAAGAAAGAAAACCTACAGACACCACATAAAAACATAGAACTTAAACAATACACTTTTAAATGATGAATGGGGAATGTGTGATAGAAGAAATTAGGGGAAAAATTTTAAAACTCTCAGAATCAACTGAGGATAGTGATACATCATACCAGAAACTCTGGGACACAATGAGGCAGTTCTAAGAGGAAAGTTTATATACATGAGTGCCTACATAAGAAAATCAGAAAGATCCCAAATAAGCAACCACGTGATGCATCTTAAGACCCTTGATAAATGAGAACAAACCAATTCCAAAACCAGAAGAAAGGAAATAATTAAGATTAGAGCCAAAATGAATGAAATGGAAAATATAAAACAAAACAAAGGATCAACGAAACAAAGAGTTGGTTCTTTGAAAAGATAAACAAGATTGATAACTATTAGCCAAACTAACCAAAAGAAAATGAAAGACCCAAATTAATAAAATTAGAGATGTAAAAAGGAGAAATCACTACAGACAACACAGAAATCCAAAAGATCATTAAAGACTACTTTGAAAACTTATACTCCAATAAATTGGAAAAATTAAAAGAAATGGGCATATTTTCAGAAATATTTGTGACCTGCCAAAACTGAATTAAGAGAACATTAGAAAACCTAAACAGACTAATAACTAGCAGTAAGATAGAAGCAGTAATAAAAAGCCTTTCAATAAAAAAAAAGTCCAGGTCCAGAGGTATTCACATTTGAATTTTACCAGACCTTCAAAGATGTGCTAATGCCAATGCTCCCAAAGTGTCCCATGAAATAGATGGAACTCTTCCAAATTCATCCTATGAAGCCAGTATCCCCCTTATACCAAAACCAGATAAGGACACATCAAGAAAACTACAAACCGATATCCCTGATGAACTTAGATGCCCAAATCCTTAATAAAATATTAGCGAATCATATTCAACAACATATTAAGAGTATTATATACCATGACCAAGTTGGTTTTATTCCAGAGTTGCAAGGATGGTTTAACATACATAAATTGATAAATGTAATTGATCACATAAACAGAATCAAGGACAGATACTACAGAGTCAATTTCAATAGATACAGAGAAAGCTTCAACAAAATTCAGCGCCATGACAAAAACACTGAAGAAATTAGGGACAGAAGCTTAACTCAACATCATAAAGTTGAGGGCTGGGGCTGTGGCTCAGTGGTAGAGCGCTTGCCTCGCATGCGTGAGTCACTGGGTTCGATCCTCAGCACCACATACAAATAAATAAATAAAACAAAGATATTGCATTCATCTACATCTAAAAAAAATTTTAAAAAAAAAAATCATAAAGTTGATATATGACAAACCCAAAGCCAAGGTCATAGTGAATGGGAGAAAACTGAAAGCATTTAAGAGCTAATAAATAAATTTATCAGAAGTCTGAATATACTGAGTTGAAAAAGCAGAATATTCCAAAAAACAACCTGCCCTGGACTTCTCAAAAATGTCAATACCATGACAGAGAGAGACAGACAGACAGAATTATTTTAGATTATTTAGATTAACAAATTGTGAGACATGACAGCTAAATCCACTATGTGATTCATGGTTGAATCATTACAAAAAATAAATATGGACTATATGCCATTATATTAATATAAAATTCTTGATATAAAATGTTTTATGTGCATATACATATGTGCACTTGTATTATTTATACATGTAAAGGATGTGCAGGTATAATTTTGACGAAAAGTTATTCCACGAATCTAGGTCAATGGTTCTCTAAGCACAGGTGACTTTGCCTTCTGAGAAATGTCTTGCAATGTCTGTAGACATCTGGTTGTCAGAACCAAAGTGTGCCACCAGCATTAAGTGAGCAGAAAGATGGTGGTAGCATAGCAGCACCTCAGCAGGGATGCTGCTAAACTCCCAGAATGCATGTAGACCCACAATAGTACCAAAATGTTGAGAGTAACAAGGTTGAGAACCCTGGTCTAGGCAAAGGCTTAGACTTTTTTTTTTTTCAGTATTCCGGTAGGTTTGAAATTTTTAAAACTAAAAAGGTGGCCCCCCCAAAAAAGTAAGAGGAGCTGGGCGCAGTGGCACATGCCTGTAATCCCAGCACTTTGGGAGGCTGAGATAGGAGAAATGTAAGGTCAAAGCCAGCCTCAGTGGTTGAGTACCCTGAGTTCAATCCCTGGTACCAAAAAAAGTGGGGCGGGGAGAATGTGAGAGAAAGGTGAGAATGTGAAAAAGAAAGTCCAAGTGAATTCTTTCTAGGTTCTTGGCTACAAAGGAAGATGCAAAAGGGCAGGAGAAGCAAACCCTCATGGCACACAGTCCCAGCACTTCCAACCTCAAAGAAGAATCATTCTGTGTGTCTATGTTCAGTAATGCCTGAACCCACCAACCATCACCCCTGAGGGGCCAGTGGGAGGTCCTGATCTTGACATCTCATCTATGTTTGCTACAACAGTGTCTAGCCCCACAAAGGTATGCAGGGGTTGTTTATTGGATTCTCTCTTCCAACCCAAAGAATGAGGGATGTAGGAGGGGATGCTAAAGTTCAAAGCAAGCATAGAAAGAACCATAAATCTGAGCTGGAGTCATCAGGGTTTACAACAAGCTGAAGCTGTGGAAAAATCAAAAAGCTAGAGTAAACAGAAGTTACAAAGCAAAAAAAGGTGTGTAGAGCAGACAGGATTGAGTGTCTCAGCTAGCAGGATACACAGTCTCACTATAATGGCATAAGAGGGAAGAATCATCACCCTGTACTGAGGTCCCTGACACTGTCTTGTATCCTGGAGCCTAAACATCCATTTGGATCTCATGGGAGCATCACCTCATTCCTTGCCCTCTTCTCTCCTCTCAGTTCTTTGGACCTGCCACGCTCCTTCTGCCTCCCACCTAACTTAATGTCTTCCAGGGGCAGACATAGGTTCTGTGGGGCCTAAAACTTGGGGACACCCTTTAAGAAAAAGAATCCAGAGCCAGGTATGGTGGTGTACAACTGTAGTCCCAGCAGGAGGCAGGAGGCTCTCAAGCAATTAAGGCTAGCCTCAGCAATTTAGTGAGATTCTGTCTCAAAAAAAAAAAAAAAAAAAAAAAAAATGCTGAGGATGTGGTTCAGTGGTAAAGTCCCTCTGAGTTCAATCCAGGGCTGGGGATATAGCTAGCTCACTGGAAGAACGTTTACTTAGCACATTTGAGACCCTGGGTTTGATCCTGAGCAGAGAGAGGGAGAGAGAAAGAGATAAGAATCCAACAGCATGAATAAAAAATTCCTGGCATTTCTCTAGCTTCACGGATAATCTGTCTCTGAGGCCTACTCCTCTTCAGGACTCAACTCCATCACTTCCTTAGTGACATCTACTTGCCTCTTCCCTCCTCAACTAGGTCCATTTCTTCTGTAACTCAGTGCCGATACAATAGCCAGTAGCTCGATGTGGCTACTTAGATTTAAATTAATTACAAGGGAATCAAATCAGGTATTCAATTCTTTTTCTTTGTTGGTACCAGGGATTGAACTCAGGGGCACTCAACCACTGAGCCACATCCCCAGCCCTATTTTGTATTTTATTTAGAGGCAGGGTCTTACTGAGTTGCTAAACATCTCGCTGTTACTGAGGCTGGCTTTGATCCTCCTGCCCCAGCTGCCTCAGCCTCCTCAGCCACTGGGATTATAGGTGTGCACCACCACATCTGGCTCAGATATCCAATTTTTTTTTTTTTTTCACATTTTTAATTTTTTTTAGTTGTAGGTGGAAATCTTTATTTTTATGTGGTGCTGAGGATTGAACCCAGTGCCTCACACGTGCTAGGCAAGCACGCTACCACTGCACCATAATCCCAGCCCCTATCCAATTCTTTTTTTTTTTGGTACCAGGGATTGAACTCAGGGGCACCCAACCACTGAGCCACATCCCCAGCCCCATTTTGTGTTTTATGTAGAGACAGGGTCTCACTGAGCTGCTTAGCGCCTCGCCGTTGCTGAGGCTGGCTTTGAACTCGCAATTCTCCTGTCTCAGCCTCCCTAAGTGCTGGGATTACAAGTGTGAGCCACCGCGCCCGGCTCCAATTCTTAATAGATATCAAATTGTTAATGTTCAATAGCCACATGGGGTCTCACGGCTAGTATGTTCAATGGTGCAGGTATATTACACTTCCATCATTATAGAAGATTCTATTAGACAGTGCTAGTGAAGGCATAATCAGTAATGTAGTATGCCCATCATGAAACAGGGAAGGAATTCCAAAATTGATGAAGTTCAAAAACAGATCGTTCAGGATTGGGGTTGTGGCTCAGTGGTAGAGGGCTTGCCTGGCATGTATGAGACCCTGGGTTTGATTCTCAGCACCACATATAAATAAATAAATAAATAAAATAAAGGTCTACCAGCAACTAAAAAAAAATATATATATGTATATATATTTTAAAAGAATGCTGTTCTTAATATTTATCTATAAGCTTTTATGTGTTTTCAGATTCTTACACATATAACTAGGGGTGAAATAGCTATGTCATATGATAACTCTACATACATACCAAAGAACTGCTGAATTGTTTTCTAGACAGTACCATCCTTTACCTCCCCACAGAGACACATGCAGGTTGCAATTTCTCTGCATCCTCACTGACATTACCTTGTCATTCTCTTTTATACGTCATCAGTTTTAGATGAGGCACTTCCATTTTAAAGTATGTCCTCTACTCACATGCTATTACCCAAACTTCCCTCCTCGTCAGTGGACTCTTGTCTACTCCTACAGATGCTGATCCCTTCTTTCTCTTTTAAAATCTATCCCCATCCTTGAATACAGCCTTCCTCACAAAAAGTCCTCAGAGCCTCAAAGCACATGCCTTCATTTCAACCCTTGCCACTTCCAGGTGGCCCTTTGGGCCTGCATGTGGACTTTTCTAACACAAGTTAGAACCTGCTTTCACAAATCTTCGGATCCTCAACTGTAGACGATGCAGAATGCTTGCTAATTTGGGTTTAGGGGAAATAACAAGAGAAGGGTCCATTCTCCCACTAGACGCCCTTTAGCTGTCCTATAAGGATCTTAGTTCCAGCCTCCTCTTAATCACCTTCATAAAATGTATAATGCATTGCTAAATCAAAGTGGAAACAGAAACCTAACTGCTCTCCACTATGATGGAATCAGCCTTCTTCACCAGCTCCTTGTGGGTAGATACCCTGTCCTGTTCCTGTGCCAAACACAGTAGATGATCAATGAATGTACTGAAATAATTTTTGTTGAAAAGCATTACTAATGTAGTATTTCATGTACATGCAAAAATTCTCAAAAAATAAAATGTATTCCCCCTGTATACCATAATACTATAGCATACATCTTCTTAAATTTTTTTTTGTACATGGCCATAATGCCTTTATTTATTTATTTTTATGTGGTGCTGAGGATCAAACCCAGTGCCTCACATGTGCTAGGCACTCTACCACTGAACTATGCCCCCAGCTCCTATAGCATACCTGTTTGAATCCAAAAGTCCTACTGGCTTCTCTCAGAATCCAGGGTTCCAAAGAGTGCAGCAATAAGCATATGCTAAAAACTGGATATAGACTCTGAGTACACAGTGCCCATCCAATTGGATCATTACTTCCTCTACTCCAATGCCTACAACCCTTTGGTTCATCATTTAACCATCAAAAGTCTCCAGGTAATATTCTTGGCCTATAAATGTCCGGTGACTGGTATGTTTCTGCATTCCCCTAATTGATGTTGTGTACCAGAGTGAAGCGCTTCTAGTGCCATCTCTACAACAAACATGACTGCTCAAATATAAGCTCCTGAGCCCAAGCTCAGCAGGGAAGGACAGCATGCATTTTGTAAGTTCAAAGATTCAACAAGCTTTTTAGTATTTACTTAGGCAGCATTAACTGGAGCAGTGGTTCTCCAGGTGTGGAGTCCAGCAGCATCAGCATAGTCAAAAACAAATTCTTGCTGAGTGTGGTGGTCCATACCTGTAATCCCAGCGGCTTGGGAAACTGAAGCGGGAGGATCACAAATTCAAAGCCAGCCTCAACAACAAGGTGCTAAGCAACTCAGTGAGACCCTGTCTCTAAATAAAATACAACATAGGGCTGGGGATGTGGCTCAGTGGTTGAGTGCCCCTGAGTTTAATCCCTGGTATCCCCCCAAAAACAAAAAATACCAATTCCCACCAGTTGCAGTGGCACATGCTAGTAATCCCAATGGCTTGCAAGGCTGAGACAGGAGGATTGCGAGTTCATAGTCAGCCTCAGCATTCAAATACAAAGCTAGGGAAGTTATTTCTGATTCTACTGTTCTTCCTATTCCCACAAGAATAGGATCCCAGAATCTTGAGTTCAAAGCCAGCCTCAGCAACGGTGAGATCCTAAGCAACTCAGCAAAACCCTGTCTCTAAATAAAACACAGAAGTAGGGCTGGGGATGTGCCTCAGTGGTCAAGTACCCTGAGTTCAATTCCCAGTACCAAAAAAAAAAAAAAAAAGAATAGGATCCTAACTAGAATAAGTTATATTCCAAGTATGTATAATATGCCAAAATACATTCTACTGTCACGCATAACTAAAAAGAACAAAGAAAAAAGTTAGCCTCAGCAACTTAGCGAGACCTCATCTCAAAATAAAAAATAAAACAGAGGCGGGCGCGGTGGCACACACCTGTAATCCCAGCACTTTGGGAGGCTGACACAGGAGGATTGTGAGTTCAAAGCCAGCCTCAGCAACTGCAAGGCGCTAAGCAAGTCAGTGAGACCCTGTCTCTACATAAAACACAAGATAGGGCTGGGGATGTGGCTCAGTAGTCCAGTACTCCCGAGTTCAATCCTTTCAATTCCCCATACCAAAAATAAATAAGTAAAACAGGCCAGGGATATGGTTCATTGGTTAAAACTTTTGATACAAAAAACAACCACCACCACCACCAAATTCTTCAATTCCACATTACCTACTGGGGTAGGACCCAGCTACTTGTACTTTTTGGGGGGGGGAGTGCGATACCAGTGACTGAATCCAGGGGCACTTAACCACTGAGCCACATCTCCAGTCCTTTTTATATTTTATTTTGAGACAGGGCCTCACTAAGCCTGGCTGCAATTTGTACTTTTGACAAAATCTTCCAGATGACTGAGAGGCACTGAAGTAGAGTTAGCTAGTGCAGCAGTCTCTGATTGGATGGGAAGGTGCTCCCTGCTTCTAAAGTCTATAGTCATGGTGAACACAAGATCACTTACAGATTCTCCAAAAGGAGGGCTCCTCTGACAAATGGCCAGGAGTTTACACTACATTAGCACAGATATACAGGCATACAAATGGCACTCCGAACAAACTCATATGGGTTATGAGCACCCCAGTTCTCTAGTACAATGATTCATGAATTTCCTTTTTTCTCTGACATTTGTGAAATTCTGAATCTTAGGTTGCAGCTTTCCTTTTAAAACACTGAATCTGGGCTGGGGTTGTGGTGCAGTGGTAGCGTGCTCGCCTAGCATGCGTGAGGCACTGGGTTCGATCCTCAGCACCACATAAAAATACAATAAAGGTATTCTGTCCACCTACACCTAAAAAATAAATGTTTAAAAATAAAAAAATAAAAATAAAACACTGAATCTGTGTAATCACAAGGCAAACTGAGCATAACTACAAGTTAATTCAGTCAAACTAAAACATCCCTAGAATGGTGCTCAATCAGCTTCAAGGTGAAGGGAGCCAATGCAGGTGTCAGAGTGGTGGGATCAGGGGAAGCAGTAAGTTGTAACAGGAAGGCAGAGCAAGAGGCAGGGACAAAGTGCTAACTCAGAGATGATATTTAAACTTAAAAAATGCCTCTAAGTTTCATATTTGAGGGCAATGAGGCTTTAGGGGTAAGGAGAAGAAATGCAGTTCTCTTCGTGTATGTGAGTGTATGGATTGAACCCAGAGCCCCACACATAGCAGGCTAGTATTCTACCAGAGGTACAGCCCAAGTCCCTTTTCATTTTTATTATTCAGGATTTCCCTCTTTAACTTCTGAAAATTCAAAGTGGCTAACCATGCCTAACTTAGCTGAGAAAGTAAAGAAATTTCTTCATCATTATTTTAATTATTATTATTTTTTATTTTGACATGGTCTCACTAAGTTGCCAAGTCTGGCTTGGAACTTATAATCCTCCTACCTCAGTCTCTGGCATGCAATACAGCACCCAGCCAGTTTGTCTCTTAAAGTCTCCTCACAAAACTGGGGAGATCCTGAAAGTGATACAAAAGAGTAAAGGCCTGAATCCCGGATTTGATTTGTTCCTTCTCTGTGTATCCCACCCACTACACATTGTCAGATTCTTTTAATCACCAGCTTACATGCCCAGCAAGGTCAGAGCACTAGTGACAATCTTAGTATCCACTAGGCTCTGTGGCTAATTCAAACTAGTCAAACTACTGAGAAAAAAATTTACAGAAATAAAATATTTTCCAAAAAAAGGAAGGACTGTGGATGTAGCTCAGTGGTAGAGGACCCGCCTAGTATGTGCCAGGCCCTGGGTTCATCCTTAGCACCACAAGAAAAAAAGAAGCCAGGCATGGTGGCGCACCCCTGTAATCCCAGCACTTAGTGAGGCTGAGACAGGAGAATCTCGAGTTCAAAGCCAGCCTCAGCAACGGCGAGGCACTAAGCAACTCAGTGAGACCCTGACTCTACATAAAACACAAAATAGGGCAGGGAATGTGGCTCAGTGGTCGAGTACCCCTGAGTTCAATCCCCAGGACCAAAAAAAGAAAAGAAGAAAAATAAGAAACAGTGCCCAAGAAAGGGATGATCATAAGCCTGTGCTTTTCCCCCCGCGTCTTCTCTAAATAACAAACCCCCTTTAGCAAAAGAAAATAACTCGTGCAAACTGGAACTGCCTTTTGAGAGCAAGGTTTAATTTCTGGCCCAGAATTACGATAATACATTTTTAAAGTACTATCAATCCCACCACACTGGGTAAGAACTGTTCAGGCTTTCCCCCTTAACTTCTGAAAATCCAAAGTGGCTAATCATGCCTTGCTTTAGCTGAGGAAGTAAAAGGAATTGTTTTCCACCATTATTTACCACAGAAAAACACTGAGCTTGCATTTCAAGTTGTCTTCGGTAAAGTCAATTTTGCCCGCAGGCGTCCTGTTACCCTGATTGCTCTTCCCCAAGTCGTTCTCTGTGATGGAGATGTGCTGAGAACTCTGTGCTCAAGTCTTGTTCTTCCCTTTTTTCCCTTTGGGAGCTCCCGGCCAGCGGAAGCCTCGCAGCTGCAGGCAGTCGGCCACGTTGTGGGCGATGTAGTAGAGGTTTAGCATGGCCGCCGGGCTGAGGATGTCCACTTCCGGCTTCTTCTGCTTCTTCCCGCGAGACTTGCTCTGGCCTTTCCCTTTCTTCCCTTTACCTGGCTTTTGAAGACAAGTATAAATACAGGGAGGAAGTCAGTTTCCACAAACTTGACATGCCTTTCAACACTTCCTTGTTGAATTTAAGGAAAAAAAAAAAAAATCCAAACAACGGGAAATTTTCATGGAATGGGAGATGTCACATGCCATTTAATGTGACAAATGTTTAGTAAGCACCCAGATTAAAAGAGACCCAGCCCAACACAATGTGTGACCCTTGTTTGCATTCTGATTTGAACAGCTGCAAAAAGCCTTTTTTTTTTTGGAAACAGGGAAATTTGATAATATCAGAGAATAACGAATACTGTTAGAGCTGATAATGGCGTTGGGTCATAAAAGAAAATGTTCACATTTCTCAGAGATGCACACTGAAATCTGCAGGGAAGAAATCAAACAAGACCTGAGATTTGTCCTCCTCCCCAGTAAAGGATAGATTAAGTAAATGTGGCAAAATCTTAAAACTTTCTGAATCTGAGAAATGGATACATGGGATTCATTTTACTGTTCTGTTTTTGTGTATGATTAGAAATTTTCATAATAAAAATTAAATTTGGGGCTGGGATTGTGGCGCAGTGGTAGCGTGCTCGCCTAGCATGCGTGAGGCACTGGGTTCGATCCTCAGCACCACATAAAAATAAAAAATAATAAAGATATTCTGTCTGCCTACAACTAAAAAAAAATAAATATTTAAAAAAAATTAAATTTAAGGCAAATTAGATAATCCAGAATGTATTTCATTTTATCAAGCAAAAATGATAATGATAGATAATACATATTTTCACTCTTGTTTTGCACGTGGTCTCTACTTAAGCAGTGATGAGATTTAAGTGAGGCATGAGATACTTAGCATGGTGTCTGACATGAAACAAGCACTCAATAAATGATTACTGGCTGGGTACAATGGCGAGCACCTGTAATCCCAGCAACTTGGGAGGCTAAGGCAGGAGGATAGGGAGTTCAAAGCCAGCCTCAGCAACAGTGAGGTGCTAAGCAACTCAGTGAGACCTTGTCTCTAAATTAAAAATACAAAATAGGGCTGGGGATGTGGGTCAGTGGTCAAGTGCCCTGAATTCAATCCCCAGTACCCCCAAAAAGGAAAAAAAAGGTATCTTCTTCTAAGGGCTGGGGCTGGGGCTCAGTGGCAGGGCACTTGCCTAGCACACGTGAGGCACTGGGTTTGATCCTTAGCACCACATACAAAAAAAATAAGCAAATAAAATAAAGGCATGCTGTCCATCTACAACTACAAAAATAATTTTTTTAAGTATCTTCTAAGCCAGGGAAAAGACAAAAATGTGTAAATTATCAAGTTTACCTGCAAAGGCTAAATATTTATATAAAATAGATATTGTGTTCATGGCATTTTACTTTAAAAATGTCCCAAGCTAAACAAAGAGAAATGTAGTTAATGTGTCCAAAATACTAAAATACATTCTTTTTTTGTACTGAAGATTGAACTCAGGGGTACTCGACCACTGAGCCACATCCCCAGACCTATTTTGTGTTTTATGTAGAGACAGGGTCTCACTGAGTTGCTTAGCGCCTCGCCTTTGCTGAGGCTGGCTTTGAACTTGCGATTCTCCTGTCTCAGCCCCTCAAAGTGCTGGGATTACAGGTGTGTGCCACCGCGCCTGGCTCTAAAATACATTCTTACTAGGTGAAATAGAGTATATTCCTAGGTACAAACCCCAGGAATCAAGATGAGCAGTATCTTATAACACAGGGGCTGGCTTCTCTGAGAAAATCCAAGTGCAAAGAAACAATATGAAGCTCTACATAACCGCATTCTCTTGGTAACACATCCCTGTGGGATGTGGGATGCACACTTTCCCATAAGCTCTTAAAGATCTGGGGTCTTCGCTTTTTTTTATGACTTTATGCTTTCTTATATGTCAACCACATTCACCTATCCGGAATAACTGCAACAAAGTAAGTGTGTGTGTGTGTGTGTGTGTGTGTGTGTGTGAATCTCTAAAATAGTTTGAGAACTAAAATTCACATAAAAGTTTGACATTTTTCTTCAAAGTTCTCATCTTTTTGTAGGAGTTTCTAAAATTTATATAGAAATGCAAAGGACTTTGAAGCAGGACAATGTTGGAAGACTAATACAACCTTTTTAAAAGGATATCTATAGGGGCTGGGATTATGGTGCAGTGGTAGCGTGTTTGCCTAGCGCGCATAAGGCACTGGGTTCGATCCTCAGCACCTCATAAAAATAAAATAAATATATTCTGTCACAACTAAACAATAAATATTTTTTAAAAAAAGGATATATATAATGATTCAGTATCAAGATGGTGTGGTAGTAATGTCAAGATAGACAAATCAATGGAACTGAATGAGCATCTAGAAATAGACCCACACATATGAACAACTAATTTCCAACAAAAGTATTAAAGTAATTTGTGGAGCAAGGATAATCTTTTCAATATATGGTGCTGGAATAATGAATATCCATTTGTAAAAACTTTACCACAATGAGTACTTGTGCCATATAAAAACATGTCTCTAAATGGATCATGAGCCTAAATATAATGCCCAATACTATAAACCTTCAAGAAGAAAATATAGGAGAAGGCCTTTGTGACATTCAGTCAGGCAAAGATTTCTTGGATATGACACCAAAAGCAAAATCCATGAAAAACAAGTTGATATGCTTACCATCAAAATTAAAAACTTCTGCTTCAAAATATATTAACTCATGTCCCAGCAACCTATATACTGGACACATATAAAAACTTAAATTGAGGTATTCCATATACAGGATGCCAGGACATAATTTAAGAGAATGGAAAGCCAAGCCACAGACAGGAAAAAAATTGTAAATCATATATCTGATAAAGGCCTATACCTAAAATAAAGAACTCTAAAAACACAGTAGTAAGAAAATACAAATGCCAGATAAAAACGGTCAAAAGATTTGAATAGACTCTTTCCAAAAAAAAAAGATACATGGCAAAGAGGTAGATGAAAGGATATGCAAGGAGCATCATTAAGTTAATAGCCACATACAATTTAAAACCAGAAAATAATACTGAACACCTATCAGAATGGTTCAAGTTAAAAAGACTGACCATACTAAGTGTTGGTGAGGATATGGAGGAAATGGAACTCGCACACACCACTGGTGGAAATCTAAAATGACAAAACCACTTTGGAAAACCGTTTGGCAGTTTCTTTTTAAGTTAAACACACTCCTACCACATGATCCAGCTATTTCACTCCTAAGGTATTTACCCAAGAGAATGAAAGTATATTCCACTTAAACACTTGTACATAACTGCTCATAGTAGCTTTACTTGTAACTGCGAAAATCTGGAAAACACCCCAAATGTCCATCAGCAGATAAATGGTTAAACAAAATGCAGTACAACCATATAATGGAGCACTACTGAACAGTAAAAAGGAATAACTATGGTAAAGGCTCTGAGAGGATATGCAAAGTTGAAGGCCCTCCTTTTCCCAAAAGGAGGGAAATGTGGCCAGTCTACAGGCAACCTAGGGGACAAGCCCGAGTCTAGAAAGGCAGGCAGGGCATAGCTTTGATCTGAAGGCTCTGTCAACTAATGTGTTTGACTTTTATCCAAGGAGCAGGGGAAGTCATTGGCTTAAATGGCTTTGTAAACCACTCGGCTTCAGTTGCCTGGGCCCAAAAGAAAATGGCAGTATCAACCATGTGCAGTAACTCAGAAATGACTCTCTATTTAAATCAACAGATATTTCCATAGTGCCCTTACACTCAAGGAACTGGAAGACCCACAGAGACTTACCAAACACATTTCTGCACTACAATCTAATGGGGAAAAGGAGTAAGACTTTCCAGGGAAAAACAGGCAAAGCACCTTAAGTGAGGTGTAAAAGGCTACGGGTACATAAGGAGCAACAGGAAATAGGAGGCACTTTGGGCTGGGTCTTAAAAAAAAAATTGAAAGAGCAATAGATTGAGATGAGCCAGGAGACTTTTCAGAAGTACGTGGCTCTACTGTGGGATGTGGGTTTGGTTTTGTTTTGCTTAAGCAGAGAATATGGTAGATACAGTGCAAGAGGCTGAGGCTCCTTTACGAAGGGCTCTGGGCTGCAAGCTCAAGCAATGCAGTAGTTTAGCAGGTAGCGGTGCCCCCTGAGGACACGGGATGGGGCCTACAAGGTCACAGACATTGTGGAAAAAACAGTGAGGGTGAACGAAGCCTGAGAAGCAGGAATGCTTGACAGCTGGCAGTGCGGTGGTGGGACCACCTTCTACTTGAGCCTACAGCGTATCCCGCGGAGGGACTCTGGGCAGCGGCAGTAGCCGCTAAGTGCTTGGGCCAGTCGCTGTTGGCATGTACCGGCGTTCTGGGGTTCCGTACTACGTTGCCGACCTCCCTCTTTTCCCCCCCAATGCATCTTCTGAGCGACAATTTTTCAACAGAACCAAGGAACGGCAACCAGACACTTAAGAAAAAAAGATCTCAGCCTGATTTTGCGGCTGCCGTCCCCCTTGGCAGGCTCAGACCACCCGGGATCACTCTCCCACTCATCCTTACATCCCGAGTTCAGACCGCTGGGTCAGACACCACCCACCCACGGTGACAGGAGGTGATCTCGGCGAAAGCACTCCTCTCAAACGCAGGCGGGGTCAAAGCAAAGGAGCGAGCGCCTGGGAATCTCTCCTACTTCAACAAGACAGGTATTACCATGGTCATTTCTTTCTCAGCTGAGCAGGTGAGTATGACGTGCGGTTTCCAATCCCGAAAAGCAGAAGGAAGCCCAAATTCTCCGCATACCCCGCCTCCTCCTGCCCACTCGCCAGCGAACCGCCGCCCTCCCTGGCCTTGGCGGCGGCGCCTCCCAGGAGGCCGCCCGGCGGCGCGCGGCGGCGCTGAGAGGCTCGGGGCAGCGCAGCGCGCTCAGGGAACAGCTAGCCACCTAGCCGCCGGCGCACCGGGCACCTGCTTGGCCACGCCCGGTACTCGCACGTGCTGCGGCCGGCTCCTGCCGCCCCGCTCGCGCGCCTCGGGGGCGGGGTTCGCGCGCACAGCGCGACCGGCGCGCGCCGCGGGGCGGGGCCGCGCAGTGTTTACCTGTTGCCAGGGCACCGGGGCCAGGAGCGCCGCGGCGGAGCCCAGCCTGGGCCCACCTGGATGCGCTCTGGAGCTCGCCGACCCTGGAGCGTCTGCTTTGCCCCGCTGACCGCGCGGTGCTGTCTGAGCCATCACCTCCAACGATGGCGACGGAGGCCACGAACGGCCAGGACACCTACTTTGTTTTAGAGCGTCTGGGTTTGGGCTGTGAGACCCGGCTGGGCACCCGGCGAAGGGGCGGGCCGCGGGCGGTGCTTGGGCGTGGGCCGTACTGGTCCTGGAGTGGACCGACCAGGGTGAGTGCGAGCTCCGACACTCTGTGGGCTGACTTTGGAGAAACACGGTGAGCTCTTTTGGAAAATGAGAATAAGGACCTGGAGGGTAGCAGTAAGAATAACGTGGAGGAAATGTTTGTAAGAGTCCGGTACAGACCCCAAGAGAAAAGTGGGGAGCAGAATTCTGGTACTCCTGCTTTCCGTGAATCCCAGAGCCCTGTTGCACATTTTTACATTCAGCTGTACTGAAAGGAGACCTGTGGTTGGGGTTTGCTACTATGGGATGTTGACTCCGTAAAGGACCAAGAAGAGAATTTGGGAGTGATGGAAATATTTTTTATCCTAATGGTGGTGGTAATTACTCAGGGCAAGGTTCCGTGCAAAATAAAAAAATAGGGGGAATCAGGAAAGGACACTACTGAAGGCGATTGTAAAACTCTTTTTCTTTCTGTGTTCTGTATCAACCTATCATGCTGGTTTAATTTGCTCTTTAATGTTGTGTTTCCTTATGTACTGGAACACTCCCCTTCCTAGGGTGTGACAGATTGCACCCTGTGTGCCAGGATGTGCTTGGTACCAGGATCATGTTAAGGAAGATGTTCATGTGTCTCCGAATGTGCTGGGGTGCAGCCATGCCCTGTCCTGAGGTGGAGGTGGGGTGGGATAGAGCAAAGATTCGGGGTCAGGGAGGGTGATAAGAAAGAGACTCAGCAAGAGCTAAGGCCCTAAGCCCCTTTCGTAACATGCTTTATTGTCCCATCAGATTTCATTTACAAAACACAAGTTCAAAGAAAACTTCTGCACCCTGAACTCAGAGTATTAAAGACAAAGCAAAAGGCCCTTCTGGAAATAAGACCTAGTGTCTCAGATCTCACATACCTATGAAGCTGGCCTTGCGCAGGTATTTACATTTGCCAGATTCATTGAACTACACAAGTCAAATGAGTGCATTTTATTTTATGTAAATTTCACCTTGATAAATTTGATTTTAAAACTTTAGCTTTTAGGAACTTCATCCTACTATATCTAAAACACTTCTCATAGCAAATGTGCATCCCTCTATTTTGGATGATGGCATTAGTAGCCATCTAGGCACACAGGTTATGAACTAGTCATCTTGGATCCCTCCCTTTCTCCTTTAATCCCTCCCTCAGCTCTCTCTCACTGGCACCAGAGCCACCTCCAGTCTTTCTTAGGTCTCTGGCTGGTGCTACCTGATCCCAATGCCCAGTCTCAAATCCCTCAATGTACCTTCCATCACTCCTTGTTAGGTTCTTTTTTTTTTTTTTTTTTGGTACTGGGGATTGAACTCAAGGGCACTGGACACTGAGCCACATCCCCAGCCCTATTTTTGTGTTTTTTATGTAGAGACAGGGTCTCACTAAGTTGTTTAGCACCTCGCTTTTGCTGAGGTTGGCTTTGAACTCACGATTCTCCTGCCTCAGCCTCCCTAAGTGCTGGGATTACAAGCTTGAGCCACTGCGCGGGCTCCTTGTTAGGTTCTAACTCAGCGGAACTTCCCTTTTCCCCCCTCCCTCTCCCTCTCACTCAGATCACCACCCTGTTCAGTCATGCACTGTCATTTGTCTGGGCTGCTACAGAGGTCTCTTGACCTACCCTGCTGCCCCTTAGGTTTTTACACTTCATCCTAGTATGCTAAAGCACAGATTAAATCATGTCTCACCCATTTTCAAAAGCTGTTGAGGATTGTTTCCTGATAGCTGAGGCTGGATAGTTTATAAAGAAAAAAAATAGCAAAGAACTCTCCAGCATGTTATCTATGACCTTTCTTAATCTTGCTTCAATCTGCTTTTCTAGCTTTATTCTCACTGGCCTCGCATGTGTTATGCTTTGTGCCATCCTTCTGTCTCTGGAATCTGTTGTGCTGTCACATTCCCAGCCCCTGCTTGTGTGGTCCTCTTTACCTGGAATGCCCTCTCCTCCCTACTTACCAGAAGCCTGTTCAACCTTCAGCCATCTCTGGGAGCTTTTAATCACTAGCAACACTTTTTGTCAATTAAGCTTGGCCTAGACCTCTGGATGCATTTATCTATACATAGTTAGAAACAGTATTAACTTGTCTCCTTCACAATGAACAATCTCTTTAGGTTCATCATTGTATGGCATTGTAGTAATGATAGCAAGGGAACAACCTTCATGATTCAATAGGAGAAGTATTGTCCCTTTCATTCTGTGATTACTTCATTTTCATTGACCAGTGAGTCTAAGTTAATGATGTTACCTTCTATCATAATCTGTTTCCATTGCCATAATGAGATACCTGAAGCTGGATAGTTTATTTAAAAGAAATTTTACCCCTTATATTTACATATTGACGGAAGAAATTTTAAAAAGATTTATTCAGTGAATAAAAATGTATTCTGCTGTTATGTATACCTAATTAGAATAAATAAATTTTTAAAAAGACAAGAAAAAAATAAAAATATTCTCTATATTATCAGGTACTATTCTATCAGGTACTATTCTAAAAAAAAAAAAAAACATTTATTTATTTAGCTCAGCATTTTGGGGGCTGAAAGATCAAGCATCTCCATTGATTTGGCTTCTGGTAAGGGCCTAATGGCAGATGGCATCATGGTAGGAGCATATGCAAGAGGGAGAGATCACATGGTAAGACAGGAAGCCAGAGAAGGATTCAAGTCTTGCTCTTCTGTAATAACCCACTCTTGTGAGAACTAACTCAGGGTCTCATGAGTGAATTGCCCTTAATCCCTTTTAAGGACAATGCCCCCAGTGGTCTATCCAACTTCCACTAGGCCCCACCTCTTAAAGGTCCCACCGCCTCTTAGTGTGGTCACACTGGGCACCAAGCTTCCCACACATGAACTCCTGGGGGACACACTCAAATCATTCCAAACCATAGTCTTCTTCAAGTCTCCCCACTTGTTTCTGGGATATGCATTATGCTCCTGGCTCAACAGACCTCACTTGGTCGTCATATGCCTATGCACATCTTGCTGCACTCCAAGTGGGAACTAATCCCACAATCCAGTCCTTTAGGTCCATGTCCTTTTCCCCCTGTGACCCTAACATGAGAGCTCATCTAGTAACATTAGTGACTACCTCTCTGGGAATGACAGTCTCTATGGTGAAGAATTGCCTCCGTTGGAGCTTGGTTCTCAGCCCCTATCATTCCCTACACTTAGGGCATCTCCCCTCTTTCCACTTGTCTACCTCCAAGTCTCCACCATCAATGGTACCGCCACCCTCCCAATCTCATGCCCTTCATCTTCTCTGACTTATTTCCATCCATCTCAGATGATGAGTGCATCACCCAGGCCTGGGCGACCTTTGGAAATCCTCTTGTATCAACCCTTCCCTTGGCATCTTCGTCCTGTTGGACCAGACTCTCATCCTTTTGGCCCTGCAAAGAGTAGTTCACAGGAAGGGAGCCCGATGCCGGGCAGCTTGCTGGGCACTCTGCACATGTTCTGGCATCGTTACTTCTCTAAAACCAGTATGTTAGTTTTCGTTATGTTCTCTGGTTTGCACGTGGGATTGGAGAGTGAGTAAATTAAGTTTACTCTGGCAGGGTCAAAGACCTCTCTGCGCCTCCAGCCTGTGCTTTTAAACACTCAAATTATTCAGGAGGGTGTCCTGAACTTACGGCCAGAGGTGGATGTAAGTCTTGGCTTCATTACTTATTAGGTGGGCAATTTTGGTCAATTCTCTAAGCTTGGCTTTTTTCCTTTGGTTTGCTCTGAAGGTGATATGTTAGAATGAAAGTGAAAGTGCTATGTAAATTTACTGTTTTCCAGCAGACTTTACTTTAAAAGATACCTGCACAAGAAAGCTTGTTTTGCCAGTGGACAGGACATAAAATGGCCTACTGAGAATTGAGCAACATCAAAGGCAGGACTCTTTTCCATTGACTGAATGGACTATCACCCTTTGCCCTGGAGAAGTCTCTAGCATTGATCTGCAGGAGGTGAGGAGGTGCTGCTGAGGTGTGCAGCTGTAAGGCAGAATTTGTTATAACACACATTGCAAGTTATTAGTAGAATCAAAAGATGACATCATTGGCCACATATGCATTTTTCTCAGACACCAATGCATGTAAGATGCGCTTAGGGCTAGGGCTGTAACTCGGGGTAGGGTGCTTGCCGGGAAAGCACAAGCCCTGGGTTTGATCTCTAGCACTGCAAAAACATAAAAATAAATAAAATCAAAGTTTAGGACTTACGTTCAATCTTTTTATTCCACAAGAACTGTGTAAATCTTCCTATGTAAATGGGAAGATGTTAAATTTAGATAACTACTTGACCTCACTTCAGAAAAGCACTGGTTAATTCTATCTATTTATGAGTACACATCCTTATGTCTCTTTCATAAATAGTAAAGCTAACTGTGCTGTTTTTTAAAACCATTACCAAAATTGAAGCATGCATTCTTAGAATATCCAAATTTAGAATATTCTATTACTATCTTTCTTAGGAGTTACACTTAAAAAATTCCTATTTCTTCCTTTCTACTCTGGACTGACTGGCCTTCCTTCCTTCCTTCCTTCTTCCTTCCTGTCCCCTTCCCTTTCCTCTCTCCTTTCCTCCTTCCTCCCTCTCCTCCTTTCTTAGTACAACCCAGCATTCACTTCACATATGATCCCAACTCATTATAGCCCTAATATCAAAGAGAAAAAGTGAAATTGCTCTTTGTAGGTTCTTTTCTCTGGTCAGCCACTAGGGTCCCATTGGTGAGGACCCTGGGGAGCAGTGAGACCAGCTGAGGCAGACCTCGGAGAGCAGTTATCAAGAGCAAGGGTCAGCAAACTCTGTGGAGGGACAGATCTTTTTATGTCCTTTTTGTGACTGCTAAACTCTGCTGACATAGCATGAAAGCAGTTGCAGACAACACTTAAATGAGTGTGGCTGTGTTCCAGTAAAACCATCATGGATACTAAAATTTGAATTTCATAGAATTTTCATGTATCGGAAAATATTTTCCTCCTTTGGATTTTTTTCTCAACCATTTAAAAATACAAAAACCATTCTCAGCTCATGGGCTGAGTAAAACTAGTGATAGGCCGGAATTCCCCATACGATGTAATTTACTAATTCCTGGTCTGGAGAATTGAAGTGCCATTTGTTATTCTTGCTGGGAAATACTTTGAGAGGAAGGGGTGAGGTGGGAAGTAATAGTAATTATTGATCACTCATGTTTAGCAAGCATTATTTTAAACACTATACACACAATGACCCATTTCATCTTTACAATCATAGAAGGTAAGTAGCAGTATGTTAGATTTCCACTGATAGGGAAAATACTGAAGATAATCAATTGGAAAGGAGGAAATGGTTTATTCTAGCTCATGCTCTGTTGCATTTGGTGTGTGGGAAGGCCATATATTATGGTGGGAGGGAGTGGCAGAGGAAGCTACAGTTGCCAGGAGGCAGAGAGAAGAGAGGAGGAGAGGGGTTGAGGAGGTAGCTCAGTTATAATTTAGTAGAGTGCTTGCCCTGCATGAGGCCCTGGGCCCAATATACCCTTCAAAAGCGATGCCTCTGGTGACCTAACTTCCTTCCACTGGGCCCACCTCCTAAATATTCCAATACTTCCCAATAGTGCCTGAGGCTGATGACCAAGCCTTCAACACATGGCCTTTGGGAGACAAAGATCCAAAGTATAGCAAATAGTATTATCCCCATTTTACAGATGGGTAATCTGAGGCATAGATAAATAATTTGTTGCATATCACACAGCTCATAGAAGCAGAGCATGCTAATAGCTCACCAAGTTGGGTCTAGTATCTGTTTACACCAGTATGCTGTATTTCATTTCTGGGTAAAATATCTTGTGGCAAAGACATATTTCACAGCCATTTACATGGAAGAACTTTGTCTTGCCAACTCCATTAAGCATTTGAACAAAAAGTTACAGAATGTTCAAAGTAATGTTTCCATTTGGAAGCAAGGGGACAGATGGCACTATCTTATTTAGTAAGAAAGTCACTGTCACTGAAGGTGTTTGAACAGAGGTGGGATGACTTTTGTACTCTTACAGTTCCTTAGAAAGACTTTGGTTATTTTCTATAAAATAAAAAATGTAAATCCTTGCTTTTTGAAATTTAAATCTGGATGATTACTAAAGGAGCAAACAATCTTAATACTCCGCCTCCATAGCATCCTCAGACACAATCTCATTATACTTGCAGACTCAGGAGTCTGAACGTCCAAAAGAACTGTTGAGAGGAAATTATATTTCAGACTGCTTTGACCTATTGCTATGGAAACTGAGTGAATCTCCCATAATTCCATTCCCACCATAACAAACAGACACACCATTCTTCCCATCTACACTGTGTGTCAGTCAACTTTCTATCACTATAACAAGATACCTGAGGCAATTAACTTATAAAAACAAAAGTTTCATTTTGGTTCATGGTTCTGGAGGTTCCAGTTCAAAATCTAGTTGTCTGTTGCTCTGGACCCCTGGCAAAGGCAGCACTTCAAGGCAGGAGTGTGTGGTGGACCAAACCACTCACTTTATGAGCTAGGAAGAAAATCCCCATGATCCCATAATCCCCTTTGAGTTAATTCCCCCCATCCCCACATAACCAAAAGGACTCCCACTAGACCCCACCTCTAAAAGGTTTACCACCTCCCAATAACACCACCCTGTGGAGCAAGCCTTTAACACATGTATCTTTGAAGGATACTCATCCAAACTATACCAGCTTGTTAGGACAACTCCTGTATTTTCCAAATTTAAAATTTACCCATACCAACATTTCCAAAAATATTTTCATGTTAACTGTTTTGCTCAAGTGGACAGAGCTTTGATCTTCCTTTGTGGTATCCTAGTTTAGAGATCATACATTTCCTTATATTGTTAAATTGCCTCCTGGGCCTTGGGCATACTAAGCAGGTACTTTACCACTAAGCTACTCTCCTGGTCCTTTCATTCTTTTTTTTTTTTTGTCTAGAAAATTGAGAAAGTAGGTGGAATCTCAGAGGTAGGCAAAGGTTGTATTTCATGTATAGATAGATAACCCTGCTGTAGTCCTTTTTACTCTGAAATGTATTTTTGGTTTCTCATATTGCAAAACATGATATAAAGTACATATTAAAATATGCATTAATATTAACCACATGTAAGAATGTACTAGCTTCTATAGAACCTACTGAATGTTTCACAAATGCTGATTATAGCTAATTTTTTTTTTTTTTTTGCACTGGGAATCAAATCCAGGACCTTACACACATGCTAGGCAAGTGCTCTATCCCTGGGATATATCCCCAGCTCAATTATAGCTAAATTCTATAATTTGTAAAATATTATTTTATTACAGAAAATATTCTTTTAGCACAGTATTGTATAAAAGTCTGGCCTGGAACTATATTGTAGGTAGAGTAGATATTCATTAGCTGTGCCCGGTATTTCTGAAATCATGGGAAGACTTTCTTTGCCCTTACAAAGCAACCAAAACACACACTTAGCATCTGCCTTCTCAGAGTGGCACCCCTTGATCCAGCATGGATATTAAGGTTGTAATTTAGCTAGTATGACATCAATAAGATTAAAGTCACAAGTTTGATTTCTATATGAACCAGTATCATTTTTGTTCTAGAACTACAACTGCATTCTTTTTTTTTTTTAAATATTCTTTTAGTTGTAGATGGACACAATACCTTTATTTATTTTTATGCAGTGCTAAAGATTGAACCCAGTGGCTTACATGTTAGGCAAGCACTCTACCACTGAGCCACAACCTCAGCCCCACGACTACATTCTTTTTTTTTTTTTTTAATTTATTTTTTAGTTGTAGGTGGACACAATATCTTTATTTTATTTTTTATGTGGTGCTGAGGATCGAACCCAGTGCCTCCCGCGTGCTAGGCAAGCACGCTACCACTGCACCACAACCCCAGCCCCCCCACGACTACATTCTTAATTTCAGCTTTTTTTAAAAAAAACGTGGGTTGCCTAAACAGGACTAAAGGAAAGAATTTAAACTTAGAATGACTACTTGGTAGGGAAACAGAAACGATGAAAATATGTATCTATAGCGTATCTTTACATAACAATGATAATTATTAGGTGGAAGAATTGGGGGAGCTATGGACAAAGAAGGTCAAGAAGGCCACTATAAACACCTCATAATGCACTTAAATGGATGATTCTCAAATGCTCACTGGGAAGCTGCTGAAATTCCCAAGGATCTCTGAGAAAATCCCACAAAAAATCTCAAGAACTTACTGGAAATCTGCTATGACTCATGTATACCCATATGTCTGGTTATAGCTGTTTCCAGAGGAAAATGGCTCCTTTTCCCCTTTCCAAAAATTTAAGTACCTTCTGTTAATAAATTATAACTTGGAATCATGCAGGGCAGGGATTTGGAGAAATGTAGTTTCAGGTTTTTCTTTTGCAATACAGACCCCAGAAGAGAATGGTGATTCAGGATTGCTAACTCACATCTATATTTAAACTTCACCCATATTTAGTTTCTGACTAAAGATAATATTAAACAACTATGGTAGGTGTTGTGCTTGTTCTTTTTTTTTTGGTACCGGGGATTGAACTCGGGAGTACTGGACCACTGAGCCACATCCCCAGCCCTATTTTGTGTTTTATGTAGAGACAGGGTCTCACTGAGTTGCTTAGCGCCTGGCTGTTGCTGAGGCTGGCCTTGAACTTGAGAGTCTCCTGTCTTATCCTCCCAAAGTGCTCTTGACTATACACTTCCTCCTCTTCAAGAGTCTAACACAGGCTTGCCTTCTTGTAGGTGGAGTAACCTTCCTTGCACCAATATCAGGCTTGGCCACGTGAGTTGCTTTGGCCAACTACATGTGAGTTGTTGCGAGTTATAACATATCTGAGCAGCAGATGTAAATTCATTTGTATTATTTCGTCTCCTCCACTCCTCCTCACTATGATTACTGAGGCTACTCCATCAGTCAGTCTAGCCCAGAATGAGAAGACACACGGAACAAGCAGGGCTAAACTCAGATCCACAAATGAGAAGGAAAGGTTTCTTGTTATTAGTTACCGAGATTTTTGGGTTGTTTGGTGCTAGAGTATAAGTATTCTGAAGCTAGTACCAACAGTGGGGTAATAAAAAAGCTTGAAAATATGGGGTTTTGGTTTAAGAGCCAATGCCTAAGTGAGAAAACAATATAAAAGGCTGCTGGAAAATTGTCAATCCTCCTCAAACAATAGCACACATTTGGTAAAATCATTGTCTTCAATAACTTGCATGAAAAATGTGGTGGGTAAAGAGCTTTTAGGATAGAATGTTGGAGCCGGGCACGATGGCCTACATCTATAATCCCTGCACTTTGGGAGGCTGAGACAGGAGAACCGTGAGTTCAAAGTCAGCCATCAGCAATGGTGAGGCGTTAAGCAACTCAGTGAGACCCTGTCTCTACATAAAACACAAAATAGGGCTGGGGATGTGGCTCAGTGGTTGAGTACCCCTGAGTTCAATCCCCAGTACAAAAAAAAAAAAAAGGACGGTTGCGGCATGGGTTGGTTAGTTTTTTTTAGCTGCATTTTGTTACAATACTACAAGCAAGGGATGCTCATAAAATTGGCTTATTTTCAAGCTAGTATAGAAGGGAAAAGAAAATACAGAAATTCAAGACTTACAAGGTTGAAAGTTACAACTGTTTTCATTTAACTTATGAGAAAATTTTAAAATGCTTTAAATAAAAAAGGCTGTTTAAGACAATGCTGAATTGAGAGTGTGATGTTCAGGCCTTCTAGTAAGATCTCTGATTTGATTATGTAGACCTTAGTAAAATGTTTGAGTGGACCAAAAAAGCTCAAGGAAAAGTGACTGAGAAGTCTACAGAAGCCTGATAAATTATATATGTACCTACAACCAAGTCTAGAGAGGCATTGAAGAGTATTGGCAAATTGACTGGAATTAGATTTTTTTTATTATTGATTGATTTTAGTACTGGGGATTGACCCCAGAGATGCTCTACCACTAAGCTACATCCCAAGCCCTTTTTATTTTGAACTTGTGATCCTCTAGCCTCAGCTTCCTGAGTAGCTGGGATTAGTATGTGCCATAGCACCTGGATTAAACCAATTTCTTTTAAAAGCTCTTGAAAGTTATATTGCTAAATGCTGGTCCAACTAAGGACAGTGACTATACAAAATATAAAATGAGGGCTGGGGTTGTGGCTCAGTGGTAGAGTGCTTGCCTAGCATGCGTGAGGCACTGGGTTCAATTCTCAGCACCACATATAAATAAATGAATAAAATAAAGGTATTGTGTTCATCTAAAAATATATATATAAAATGATTTTTGGGCCCCAACATTCCTTAAGCTGGAAACTATGGAAATCTGTTCAGATACCAAGAACTCAGTGGAAGTTTTCTCCAATACCTTCTTCAGATGTGGCCAAGGATATAAGGAAGATCTTACCTAACCCTAGAGAACAATGGAGGGCAGGGAGCTACTTCTATAGAGCAGAGTGAAGACTTCCTGTCCTCAGGTTCAGACGACCCCATATTTGCTCAGTGGATTACACAATTGCTATGGATCAGTGATAGCTGTGTGCCTTTCATTTTTCCCCTTAGGGACTATCTACTATCATTATATTTTAGATGTGAATATATAAGGGGGTAGGTGAAGTAGATGACTTGTTCTTATTTACCTTTATTTATTTAAAAAAACAGCTCTATTGAGTTAGTCACACAAAAATTGTATGTTTAAGATGTACTACTTGGGGCTGGGGATGAACACTTGCCTAGTGGTAGTGGTAGAACACTTGCCTAGCATGTGTGAGGCCCTGGGTTCGATTCTCAGCACCACGTAAACAAATAAATAAACATATTATAAAAAAAAAGATGTACTACTTGATGTTTGGTATATGTATACATTTGAAATGATCACTGATCTAGTTAACCTATTTTTCTGCTCTTTTTAAACTTACGAGTTTCAGGATCAAGAGGCACTGTACTGACATCTGATGAGAGACTGGACTTTAGGTTTTAAATAATGACTAGATTAAGACTTTCAGAGTCTTCCTTAAGGAAGGATTGTGTATATTTTGTGTATACGATTGGAGCAGATATTCATGACCATGACAGTAGCAGATAGTGCCCTACCCTTGTCACTTGAGGTACGTATGCTTCTCTGGCCCAAGGTCAGGGTTGTCTTCATTGACCTTTATTGTGAAAACAGTACGTACTAGGTAGGGGATATTCCATCAGCCTAGTACTAGAATAAGATGACTTATGGAGACGAGTCATCTAGCAAGCCAGGCTGAGTCAAGCAGAGCTGTAGTTAACCCCCCAAACCCATGATGAAGAAATAAATGTTATAAGTCACTGAGATTTGGAGTTATATATTAACCTTCTATTATATCCTTTCTTTCTATATCTAATTTGACTTTAATATTCCATTTGTGAGCCAGGTGCAGTGGCTCATGCTTATAATCCCAGCACTTAGGGAGACTGAGACAGGAGAATTGCGAGTTCAAAGCCGGCCTCAGCAATGGCGAGGCACTAAGCAACTCAGTGAGACCCTATCTCTACATAAAACACAAAATAGGGCTGGGGATGTGGCTCAGTGGTCGAGTGCCCCTGAGTTCAATCCCCGTACCAAAAAAAAAAAAAAAGATTCCATTTATGTTGAAGAATTTAAAGACCAGCTTTCTAATTGCAGCTTATTTTTGTTTTTATTACAGTACTTAACAAGATGAACAGTATTTTCAACAATCAACATAAATATTACTACAAATATTATTAAAAAATAAATTAATCAACACAAATGGACATGCCATCTCAATAAATACAACCTCCTGTAGTTAACTTGTCATTTAAAAATGAATAGAATGAAAAGGATAATTTTCTGCACTATGCCCAACCATTTAAAAACTAAGTAATTTCAGAAAAACATGAAACATCCTTAAAGAAAGCCTGATCATTTCATATCAACTATGGCTCTTTACAAATGGCAAATAGTCACAAATAAAACTCCTGTACTTTATAAATCACTCAAATAGTTTTCTATGTAAAAACAGTAATCACTATTAGAGGGTGGTTATTCAGAATTTATTCCTACCACACACACACATTCTCAAATCGAGAGATTCAGATTTGTTACCTTAGTATATGGGGCGGGCTGTCAATACCTGAAAGCTAGTCCCAGCAAGTCAGTGGGGAAAAAAAATGATGTGATTTAAAACCAATTATTTATCATTGGTACTTCAGTTTCTCTATGTGCATTGAGAATTAATCTTCCTTTAGAGAAGAATTCTCAAGTATGAAATGTTAAAGCTTGGCATACTCCTGTGCCTTACAAAGCATTCATGTGCATATTTTTAAAGGGCAACTTACTTGTTCTTGACACAACTGAGTATTACATGGCTTTAAACGAAATAGATCGATGATTGCTCTTTCTTTGAAAATTATCTTTTCACTCTAATAATATTAAAATCATACTAGCTGGACCCCAGATTAATAAAATTCATAGAAGATATGCTTAGTAAATTATTTGATTGCAATGAGGGGACATCTGTCCTATTTAGGTAAAATTTTTTAAATATTTAAATGTTCCATCCATTATATACTTAAATTCTTCATGACTTTTCCATAAAGACAGAAATCCTGCTACCCTAAAGGAAAGAGGGGTACTTATTAGATTCTAGTATAGCTCCTTTGGATATTGTCAGGTATTCCTATCATGACCTCCAATCTAAATGGTTGACAAAAAGTAAATAAGCCAATTTAGACAAGACCTCTTGGCAAAAAGTGTCCTCATGCCATCATAAAAAGTAGTGTCCATTGGAGGGGTGGAATTTAAAGTGAAAAAGCCAGAAGACATAGATGACATAATTGGAGAACACGAGAAAATGATCCTGACTGAATTAGGAGCCTTTCTAAAAACCTTGTTTCTTTTAGGAAGTATGCAATTCTGCTGCAAAAAAATAGTCATATAAAGAGGTTGACAGATCAGTCCTTTTATTTTCTATGAAATGTGCAACTTTTAGGTAGAAACAGCATTTCTAAATCTCCACAGGACACTTTTCTAGCAGTGAAAAGAAAATAAATCAATCAACATGTCAGAAGAAAAAAATGGTAAGCTGTGATGCTCTTGCCATTCTTTTCAATTAAAAAATAAATTAATCAACACAAATGGACATGCCATCTCAATAAATAAAACCTCCTGTAGTTAACTTGTCATTTAAAAAATGAATAGAATGAAAAGGATAATTTTCTGCACTATGCCCAACCATTTAAAAACTAAGTAATTTCAGAAAAACATGAAATATCCTTAAAGAAGGCCTGATCATTTCATATTGACTATGGCTCTTTACAAATGGCAAAGCACTCCATGCCCTGTACAGAGTATACAAGGAAATGATTTTCACATTGCACATAGCTTTCCTAGAAAATAAAGGAACCACTCTACACAATATATTTTTCTATAACATGCAATGTTTAGGGAATAGTAAATCATCCTTCACAAAAAAGTGCAGGTGCTCTAAAATCATCTTAGAACTAATGATTTTAGAAAGAGGTGTCAAAATTTTAAGTGTAAAATGCATCTTTTACAGTTGCAATTTTAAAGTTGGTTTTAGCAAACAACTACTACTACTACTACTACTACTACTACTATTTTTTTTGGTGGTTCTAGGGATTGAACCCAGAGCTTTATGCTTACTAGGTAAAGCTCTACAACTGAGCTATAACCCCAGCCCTTTTTTAAAATTTTGAGACAGGGTTTCACTAACTTGCCCAGGCTGGCTTCAACTTGCCCTTCTGCTTCTGAGCAGCTGGGATTTCAGGCATGTGCTCTCGCACCCAGCACTTTCTTCCTATTTGTGACTTGCACCTGTCCCACTACCTGTGATAAATGCCATAACAGATTTCCTCTCACTCTTAGGGCCAGCAAAGGTTAACCTGTTTCTAGGCAAGACTAAAGCAGGTCTCATCAAAAATCCTGTCCAGGACATATCCACCAAGAGATTTCCAAGGCCGACAAGGCACCCAGCTGATAGATTATTAGGGCAAGCAGAACGGTTTGTTGTGACTCAGGAGCCATCCCCAGGCCCAACTGCCTCCAGGATAGCCCTGAAATATGCTGGCTGCCTCAGGTCTGGGCCAGATGCTCCCTTGACATGCATCCTAGAGCCAGAAACAAAGGCTGAATGGGCAGAGTAGGCGGAGCACCATTTATTGGAGCCAACCTCCATCTATCAGATGCTTTGTCAACAAGAGCTCAGTCAGTGATTCTGGAGCAGTTCCTCCCAACAGATGGGCTGTGAAAACACTTCTCTTTCCAGCCACAGCTCATAGGAATAGTAGAAATCTTCAGGCAGATCTAACCTCTGCCCCAGCACACTTTGCAAGCAGTTATCGACAGGTGAAAATTCAGAGTCCTGGGGTTTGTCATATCTGCGGCTGTTAAAAGCCTCAATGTTGGCTCTCAAGGTACATTCTTCTGCTTGGAAGTCCCATGGCCTGGCATCAATGTCTGTGTTGAGAAGAAAGGAAGAAAAAGAAGTATACAACCAGGACACTGCTTCCCTTCTATAGAACATGGTCTATGGGATTCCATCAGTGAAACTGCTCAGAATTCTTTTTTATAAAGAACAATGTACAGGGGCTAGAGTTGTGGCTCAGTGGTAGAGCACTTGCCTAGCATGTGTGAGGCACTGGGTTCAATTATTAGCATTGCATATTAAATAAAATAAAGGTTTATCAACAACTAAAACAATTAAAAATTAAGCCGGGCATGGTGGTGCAAGCCTGTAATCCCAGCACTTTGGGAGGCTGAGACAGGAGAATCGCGAGTTCAAAGCCAGCCTCAGCAATGGTGAGGTGCTAAGCAACTCAGTGAGACCCTGTCTCTACAGAAAACACAAAATAGGGCTGGGGATGTGGCTCAGTGATTGAGTGCTCCTGAGTTCAATCTCCAGTACCAAAAAAAAAAAAAAAAAAAGAAAATTAAAAAAAAGAACAATGTACAAATTAAATATATAGTATGCTGACATTTAGGTTTAGAACATACACATATGCTCACCAACATAAGTTTATATATACAGAAACTATTTTTGGAAGGGCAGCCTAGAAATTGGGTATAGTAGTTACCTCTGAAAAAGAAAATGAGGGCTCTGAGGGAGATGAACTCCTTCCCTCCCTTCCTCCTTTTTCTTTTTTTTAGGGCTTCATGCATACTAGATAGGGGTTCTGACACTGAGCTATATCTCTAGGCCTTTTTAAGAATTTTATTTTGAGACCAGGTCTCACTAAATTGCCAAGTTCCTAAACTTGCAATCCTCCTGCCTCAGCCTCCCAAGTAGTTGGGATTATAAGCCTGGCTTATATTTCCTTTTCTTTATTCTTTCTTACTAGTTAGTTATTTTATTATGTTTTCCAAAAGGATAATTAAATATCTCCTACTGAGCTTTCCCTAGGGCAGGGGATGGGAGTTTCCCATTTGAATGTAGTCACCAGTTCTCAAGAGAAGGAGCAGGAGGGGTATACACGGAGACTAAGAACGGGCTGTGGGTGTGGCTCAGTGGTAGAGCACATTCTCAGCATGCATGAGACCCTGGGTTCATCTCCAGCATCACCCCCCCACCAAATGAAAAGGACCAATTATGAAGATATTCTCAATTCCTTGGAATCTCCCCTAGCACATAACAAATTGGTATCATCTTATTTTAAGATTATGAAGATGTCCACAGAAGTAAAAGCAAAAACCACAATCTGCTTTGCTTCAATTTTTTAGGGATAGAGATACAAATTTCCCAAATCTTTTATGTACGACATTCAATAGCTTTTGTTTTGTCTTTCCAAGTACTAGGGATTGAACCCAGGTGTATTTTACCACTGAGTTATATCCCCAGCCCTTCTCAGTTTTTATTTGGGGACAGGGTCTCACTAAATTGTTGAGGCTGGCCTCAAACTTGGAATCCCTGGGATTACAGGTGTGCACTACCACCCCAAACAGCCTATTCAATAATTTATCATAAAAAGTATAGTTTGTGTTTGGGTTCATAATGGCAGCAACCAGAGGTGAGTCATTTTCAGGATAAAACATTTTTATGCTTTGGGCTGGGGTTTTAGCTCAGTAGTAGAGTGCTTGTCTAGCATTGATGAGGCACTGGGTTTGATCCTCAGCACCACATAAAAATCAATAAAGGTACTGTGTCCATCTACAGCTAAAAAATATTTTAAAATTTTTATGGTTTAAAATGCATAAGAACTTAAATAGCAGATTGCACTTCAATGTCTTATGGTAGAAGTTACATGCTAGCTTGTTATATGCCAACCACATGCTTCCCTTAGTTCTCTGAGTTCTTTATGGCATCCTCTAAAATCTAAGAAGCCTGCAAATCCCAGAAAAAATAAGTCATTAATCACCTTACTAAAAACTTTTTTTTTTTTTTTTGGTGTGTATTGGGATGTGGTTGTGTATTTGGTGTATTGTGTATTTGGTGTGTATTGTGGTATTGGGATGTGAACTCAGGGGTGCTTTACCACTGAGCCACATCACCACCCCCTTTAATTTTTTATTTTGAGACAGGGTGGCATTGAACTAGTGACCCTCCTGCCTTATCCTGCAGAGTATCTGGGATTATAGATGTACAAAACTGTGCCTGGTGTAAAAACTCTTAAATACAATTTTGGAAATAATGATCACATCCCACTATAACAAATACAATACCACAGGGGGAAAAAACTCGCCAAAATAAAATTTTTCCATACTCCATTCAATCTTAGTTTAAGTTCTGATTACTCAACACTTTGGGGAGCTGGGGTTGTGGCTTAGTGGTAGAGCACTTGCCTGGCATGTGTGAGACACTGGGTTTGATCCTCAGCACCACATAACAAAATAAATAAAAGTATTATGTCCATCTATAACTATAAATTTATATATATATATTTTAGTTGTAGATGGGCACAATATCTTTATTTTATTTATTTTTATGTGGTGCTGAGGATCAAACCCATTGCCTCATGCATGCAAGGCAAGCACTCTACCACTGAGCCACAATCCCAGCCCAACTATAAACATTTTAAAAAAAATAACACTTGGGGGCTGGGATTGTGGCTCAGAGGCAGAGCATTTGCCTGGCATGTGTGAAGCCCTGGGTTCGATCCTCAACACCGCATATAAATAAATAAATAAAGGATCCATTGACAACTAAAAAATATTAAAAAAAAATAACACTTGGGGACAATGGACGAATTCTGAATATGGGCTTGATTATTGGAAAAAATGAAAATGTACTGGTATGAAAAGATAAGGTTGGGGTCGTAGCTCAGTGGTAGAGCACTTGCCTAGCACATATGAGGAACTGGGTTTTATCCTCAGCACCACATAAATAAGTAACTAAATAAAATAAAGATACTTTAAAAAAAGAGAAGTAACGTTAACTAAAACAAGATTATAAAGTATCATATACGCTGGGATTGTAGCTCAGCGGTAGAGCGCTTGCCTCGCATGCGTGAGGCCCTGGGTTCGATCCTCAGTACCACATACAAAGTAATAAAATAAAGACATTGTGTCCATCAACAACTAAAAAAATATTAAAAATAAAATAAAATAAAATAAAGTATCATATACTATTTATTTAAAAAAAAATTTTTTTAGTTGTAGATGGACACATCTTTCTTTATTTTTAATAAAATATGCATAGAAAAAAATCTGGAAGAACATACAATGTTAACAGTAGTAATCTATTGGTGGTATAAATATGATGTATATTGAATGACAGAGTAAAATGTTTTCTTATATTTTATCTTTTTTTTTCTAACTGCTTTGTAATACCAAAAAGTTATTTTAAGCCAGGTGTGGTGGTGTATGCCTGTAATCCCAGCTACTTGGGAGACTGAGGCAGGAAGATTGCAAGTTTGAGACCAACCTGAACAACTGAGTGAGACCCTATCTCAAAATAAAAATAAAAAGGGCTGGGGATGTAGTTGGGTGGTATAGCACCCTGAGTTCATTCCCCAGCACTTTAAAAAAAAGGTAATTTAAAAAATCTTTTAAAGAAGAGATCATTGAAAGGAAAGTTTTGGAAAGGAGTGGTTCTCTCAATTTACTTTTTTTCCCCCAAATTAATACATAAAAATTGTGCATGTTTATGGCGTACCATATGATAGGTCAATAATTGTACATGTTGTATAATTTTCAGATCAGGATAAGCATATCTCCACAAACATTTATCATTTCTCACTTCTTTTTTTTTTTTTTTTTTTTTTTTGGTACTGGGGATTGAACTCAGGACTCGACCACTGAGCCACATCCACAGCCCTATTTTGTGTTTTTATGTAGAGACAGGGTCTCACTGAGTTGCTTAGTGCCTCGCCATTGCTGAGGCTGGCTTTGAACTTGCGATTCTCCTGTCTCAGCCTCCCTAAGTGCTGGGATTACAGGCTTGAGCCACCGCGCCCGGCTCATT
>PVHX01010912.1:6344-50718 GCA_004024805.1 Geosciurus inauris
CAATCTTTGCCTAACCGAACTCAGAACTACATCTGATTGGAAGTCTCTGATAGGCAAGTTCCTTGACTCTAAATTATTTACCATGTGACATTCCCTCTGTCTTCTACTATTCTAGGGAGAATAGAAAGAATAGCTGCCCATATACCCCTGAGGAGAAAAGGATTGTTCTCCTAAATTTCCTGGGCCAGAAAGGAGTATAAAAATGTTTCAAAAATAAAGGAGAAAAACCGCTGACATTTTAACAGACAATGCACTTGTCAAATTGAAGTCTAAATGAAATGTAATGCCTGTCAATGTTTTTGGTACTGCTTTCATCCTCTTTACGAGATTATTTTATTCCTCCCACACAGAAAGGGAACCTCAGAACTATGGATCTCAGCGCCTCAGTGTAGCTCAGTGGGAAAGTGCAAGCTGAGCAAACTTGAGGTTCTGAATTCATACCCAAGGACCTGCCCCTAAAATAACAATGGATCTCAAAAGAGCTATAAAGACTGTATTCATGCATGACAGAATGATTCTTCTAGGAGAAATCAGTGGGAAGTGTGGGGAGGGAGAGGCAAAGAAGAAAGATGGAAGGTAGGACTGGACATAGATGTAATCAGAATAGAGGACCAAGTACAATCATAAATAGTATTTGATTACCTTAGGCACAACAGGTGCTAAGGATTAGGAAAGTAGAGAAATATAAAGAATGTCAAGGTTAGTCCAATAAAAGGACATGAAGTTGGAAGCCAGTATGCAAAATATTTTCCCTTTTTAAATGTAGCCCTAATGCAAGGTGGGATCTGTGATAAAAGGACCAGGAAAAAAGTAAAGATATATCTGTTTATGCTATAAAATCAGCTCAAAATCATCCAAAGATTAACCACTAAATATCATTTATTCAACCATCCACTTACAACAAAACGTTGTTGAAACCTACAAGAGCTAGTCATGATGCTGAGCATTGAAAACAATCCCTGACCTCAAAAAACTTCTTAAGAGTCCAGTAGAGGGAGACAGACATGTAAACTCAAGAAGGTAACACAGTGTTAAAGGTGGTATAATAGAATAACAAGAAACAATCAGGTAAAAAGAAAGAACTAATCAATATTATGTGAGGCAAGAGTAAAGAAAGGGTTAATGAGGTTATACACCCAACTAAATATAGAATCAAATTCATTCATGTGGTATTTGAAAATGGAACAAGTTTTAAACAATGGTTTCTTATACATCTATGTTTATAACATTTTATCATACATCTCTGTTAGAGAGAACCTATATGGTATTTTTTGACCTTAGAACATAAGTTATTTAGGAATGGATAAACTTTGATTGATAAACATAAAAAGTTTAGAGACAAAATGAAAGAAGTTTGTTAACTGCTTTGTTTTCACAGATCCTATCGGTAATTGATTGATAAACATAAAAAGTTTAGAGACAAAATGAAAGAAGTTTGTTAACTGCTTTATTTTCACAAATCCTATTGGTAATTGATTGATACACATAAAAAGTTTAAAGACAAAATGAAAGAAGTTTGTTAACTGCTTTGTTTTCACAGATCCTGTTGGTAATTGCAAGGCACAATTGCAAGACACCTGGACGTATCTTTTCTTTACTTTCCAATTAATGGGCAATTAGAAGATAAAACTTTAGCAACTCTTGGGACTTACATGTTATGGATATGCCATGGAAGCCAGGAAACCATTCTTTGCAATGCTGCCGACTTCTAGGTAAAGAGAACTTTAGGGAGTGGTAGGGACACACAGTGACCCAATCAACTTCTTGTTCTTCACAATCATGATAATGCAATGTTGAGCCATTCTTTTCATTTTGGGGTTGGCCAGGTACCAAGGCATGCTCTGAGGCATGCTTATAAAACACATTGAGATTCCAAATTAACAACTACATATCAGAATAGCCTTTGGAACCTTTATGCTTCTGTAGGGTGGAAGAGAATGAACTTGCGAACTGAGAATGACTTTAATTCAAATTGCCATCTTCCGGTTCAGTTCATTGTACAGCTCAGGGTATCCCTCTTGTTTCATTAAGTGTGATGGCTATTACCTTTGCCCTCTTATGACAATTCGCCCTTATGGTGTGTGAGAAACAGGATTAGAGATGTTGAGGATGTTCACTGTTGGGAAATTGCAGGAACCAGTTCAAAAAAGATGTATGAATTAAGATTTTATGTAAATAGGAAAGACTTAAGGAATAAAGAGCCTATGGTATGTTTGCATAATGAAATTTCTTTTTTCCATCTATAGGGCACATACTCCTGTTGGGAAATAATTAAATCCTGGGATTAAAAAATCAATTTTGAAAAAATTCGAACATATGAAAAAGTAGAAAGAAGCGTGAAGGAGCCACTTAGCCTCAACAAATATAAACTCATGACCAGTCTCATTTCATCTCTACTACCTCTACCCATCTCCCACTTCCTGTATAATTTTAAAGGAGGTTCCAAGAAAGCTTTTAATATTCCTAAAATATGCACAATTTTTAACTAGGAAGCACTGTGTAAATTATTTTGCTAATTGATTGATTTTCTTATATAAATCCTTGCTTTATCTCTCTCTGAAAAATCTGCTGTCAAGATGCTAAGAAATAAATTAAAAAGTAGAAATTTATCTTCTCCACTTGTGAGTTAGAAAACAATCTTCTGTTTGAGTACCTTTATGTTACAGCAATAGGTGATATTAAAACATGCACAGATAATAAAGCTGCAACATTTTGCATCAATTATTGAATGACAGTCATTTCCTTTTTCCTACTCATTTTAATGATATGCAGTACACATGCTGACTCAGAGTGAAATTGCTTTTTAAATTATGACATGTTCTCAGTTTACTTATTTGCATCCTCCCCAACAGGCATGTACCACAAGGTGTAACGTGAATCACCAACTAGGTCATAAGAACCTTCAGATAGAAGTAAATGATAAGAATTCATGTAACTTATCATTACCAAGCTAATGTGTTTCTCAATGTCAAATTTCTTATAGGAAAACTTCATGGATAGAAGAAAATCATAGAATTGACCATAAAATCAAATATCGCATGAATATTAAACTTAACTTCTTAGTGAAACCCATAAAAATAGGTCTGTGGTGTGCCTTATTCTCTAACATCATTCTCCTCCTGCCCTCAGTCATCAAATTTCCCCCACATGTAATATAATCTCTTCTATTAGTGATCTAGCATCTTCTCAACTACTTCCCATTCCAGAACAACCCCCAGCCCAACAAGTGATAAATGGATGTTTTGGAGGGTTTTATGGGAAATGTAATATTCTTTCTCTATATCATTGATCACTAAGAGAAGTGTGTCTATTTGCTTTTCTGCAGTCTCTTCAACAGAAGATACAAAATTCTACCTGATGTTATAACTTACATAGTGTACTTGCAATATGCATGTACATTAAATTTTGTAGGTGTGCTTTGCTATATTGAAAAACATATTCAAATAATAAATCTCAATACATGAAAATTACCTTCTTTTCCAACAGTATATAAAAATGCTAGGGCAATCTGCTTTCTATGATCAGACACCAAAGAGCTAAACATTGAGTGATATCCAGCTTTATGAGACACATAAAAATGAAATAAAAATGGGTAAGAAGATAAACACTTAAAGAGATAAACACTGTCAAACAGAAATGATTACAAAGTTTGTAACAATCTGCATTTTTCATTGTTTTTTGTTTACCTGACTTTTACCACTATGAATTTCTTCTGCTCATTTTCCTTTTTTTTTAATAATATATGTTCCCATAATCATTGACATTAAAGTAAAGAATGTGAACCAAGACTCATTCTATATTTATTGGAGAAATAAAAGAAACTGGAAAATGCAAAAATCTTACATTCTTGCATGTTTCACCTAGCTATTTTCATTTAATAGCTTTGGAAAATGGAGTTTCTTTTTCATAAGGGTACTATTTACCTTGTACTATAGGAAGCCTCCATACTTGACCTTTTTTTACCTACAAAAATGGCAATTCCTTATGGTTTAACCTAATACTCTTTCAAATAGTGAAAGGACTGCAGGTTTCCATTGCACTGGAGCCATGTTCAGCCATTTCTTCATGAAATGCTTAGAGCGAAATGGCATTATTGTTTCCATTGGTGCACCCTTGATATTACTATTTGAAATTTTATTTTATTAAATTGTATCATATTAACAATGAAAAATGAATGAATATTATTTTTAGTCTGGCCTGTCAATGAAGGTGTCATTGGACTAATGTGGCCCCTGGAAAAAATTATACACCCTACCAATCACTGTGTACAATAGGCACCATCCTACCTTCTTCAGAATTACCACAGCACAATATGTATGCTAGAGTATAGAAGGTTAACACCTAAACCATGTAGTACAACTCTGAGTTAGAGAAGGTTTTGTATGCAATATGTTCTTTTTTTTTTTGGTACTGGAGATTGAACTCAGGGGCACTTGACCACTGATCCACATCCCCAGTCCTATTTTGTGTTTTATGTAGAGACAGGGTCTCACTGAGTTGCTTAGTACCTCGCTGTTGCTGAGGCTGGCTTTGAACTCGCGATTCTCCTGTCTCAGCCTCCCTAAGTGCTGGGATTACAGGCTTGCGCCACCGCGCCCGGCTGCTTTTGTTATTGACAGAACAACTAGTTTTGCTCATGCTGCACTATGCTCATCAATGTGTGTATACTATATTAATATTTTTATAGTACCTTAATGATGGGGAGAAAAGGTTAATTTAATATTTGAGAGGTAAAAAGGAGACTAGAATGGGAGACTGACTCAACTGAAGTTATGTTAGGTGGGGCACTCAATTCAACAGAAAAGGACTTTTGTTATAATTCAAAAAACTGAGATTTTTACTTACATTCATAAGAAATTGAAAAGGTAACTCGAATGTGTTCAGAGTACAATGAAGTTTCTTCTCTGCTACTCCTAAAGCCATTATTCTTAACAGGATCTTTTATGACTGTTTCTGAGTTCACCTACTCAATTCAGGGATTAGCTTAGTCTGCCCTGCTATAGACAAAGTTAAATAAACTCCACAAAACAGATTAAATGCATTCTTCAGACACCAAGTCACTGCTTTACTTCTGTGTTACACCTTAGTGAAGTTTGTCAAAACACAATAAAGTAACAGTAAAGAAATAAAGATTATATCACAGGCCACCATGCAAGTGTCTAATTATCTTCTCACATAATCCCCTTTTTGTAACAATGCTGATACAACATGAATTGCATGAATAAGTAATGATTGCTGACACTTATCATAGTAAACTTATCACAGATCTTTTAAATGTTTTAATAGTATTAAGTCATTTCATGTTCATAATAATCTGATGGCCTAAATAATATTATTAGGCTCATTTTGTAAATGAGAAAACCAAGATTCAGGGAAAGGTGAGGCGAATTGACAAAAGTCATAGAATCCTAATACTGGATGTGCCCATGAAGCAATTGACTAGTTTGTCTCTCATGTGTGTGGTAGGGCAAAAATTTCCAACCTCTCCCCATAAAATACAGTAAATCCTAATCCCCAGAATCTGTAAATGTTCCCTTGTTTGGAAAAAAAAAGTGTTGCAAATGTGATTATGTTAAGGATCTTGACATGGGGAAATCATCTTGCATGATTCAAGAGGGCCCTAAATGCCATCCCATGAGTCCATTATAAAATAGAGGCAGGAAGAAGTTTCATACACAGAGGAGAGATTTGGGAGAAGATGAAACAGGGTGCAGTATGAAAATGCAGGCCTGGAGGATAAGCGTGATATATGGAAGGAGGGAATGAAAGAATAATACAAAGAGGATCTTGTGAAAATGGAAGAGAGAACCATAAAGTAGAAGCTGGGTCCAAGAATGAGAGAGGAGAGGAGGCCAAGGGACAGAACTGGGAAATCAAGTAGATCAAATTATGCCATGTGCATGTGTGAATATATCACAGTGCACTCCAATTTTATACATAACTGTAACATATGTGCCAATTAAGAATTAAATAAATGAAGGAAGACCAGTAGAGTAGGGCAAAGAGATCAGGGAAGGGAGAGAGGGAAGGAGATACTATTAGAGATTGAAATGAAGACAACTATGTCATGTGCATTTACAAATATGTTAAAATGAATTGCACAATTAGACACAGCTACAATTATAATATATAGTATAAGTAAATACACACACACACACACACACACATATATATATGGAGAGAGAGAGAGAGAGACATGGGGAAATAATCCTGCATGATCAGTGTGCACTGGAGCTGTGTACAGTCATTTCTTCACGAAATGCATAGAGAAAAATGGCATTATTGTTTCCATTGGCACACCCTTGATATTACTATTTGAAATTTTATTTTATTAAATTGTATCATATTAATAATGAAAAATGAACGAATATATATATGTTTTTTTCTTGCCTGAAGTTGTCATATTTTTCACCAACCTGACAAACTTATGAAATAACAACTACATTACCCCATTATAGGATTTCAATAACAGTGAGGCTATCCACCCACCCCATTTCTCTTTCTACAAAAATAAAAATAGGGTTCGGCAATCCTAACCTGTTTTACTCAAGCCCATTGATGTAGACATGATTAACAGTGACACAAGAGACCTGGGAGCTCCTGGCCAAAGGCTGCATTTGTAGTTGCCAGTAAAACTTTTCAACACATCATAATCAAAAAGACTTCACTCTTTCTACTTTGTGTGCACCATTTAGGCGAGGGTTTCTCAAACTAAGCACTACTGACACTTTGGGTTGGGTAATTCTTTGTTGTGGAGTCTGTCATCAACAGGGCAAAATGTCTGTGTCCTTGGTCCTGTTCACTAGAAGTCAGTAGTACTACCCTGCCTCATACCCAGATATCACAATTAAAAACATTTCTACTATTGTCAAATGTTCCCCAAAGCATAAAATTATCCAGGGCTGAAAACACTCCTTTAGAAGAAGCATTGATGCTAATTAGTACAATTAATTGGCTGAAATGAGGTAAGATTATTTTTTAAAACCATGGAACAAAGGTCTCCTACTCAATGGTATTGCTTTAAAGAAAATAATAAATTCATAAGACAAACTGACAAGGACCCCCTTTAACACAGGTAGGTTTCTTTACAAGAGTAATTGAGAGTTTACTTCTAATCAGCCAATTTTGTGGCTGATCTCTTGGCCAAAGGACAGCTTGTCCATATTCCATATTTTTTCAACAGTGTCACCTTAGGTTTCTGGGAATGAAGATCATAAAGCTAATCCTTGATTTACACAGCTTATGCTGATACCCAGGGCAGGTGTGTATCCCCAGAAGTTTCATTCATATATGTATCTAGAGCATACACAGGCGAGGGTCCTGCATTAGACACAAGCAGCTTCATTAATTTAAGTGGCCAACAGGTACATTTTTAATTTCCTGCATAATTTAAAAGTGGAAGTGAGGAGAAAAGGACCTAAAAAAAGGCCAACTGGGACACTTTCCCCCTATTTTCATATCCAAAAGGGATCTTTTTTTTCACAACAGATAAAGCTAAGGGATATTGTCATGGGATTCTCAACTGCCATAAGATAGCATCAACTTTATGAGAAACAGAGACTTGCAACGCTTTATTTTCAAAATAATAGCAAAAATACAAGCACAAAATCTTTATTAAAAAAAATCAGTACAATGAATTTTTGTGACTTTTCATATAAATGATACCATCTGAGTGGCTGGAATCCCATTTATAGGTGCACTGTGATTTCTTTTCAAATCATGTAGATATTAGAAAATTTTAAGTTATACCAGGGGTTACATGATGCTCACTACATGTCTATTACATATATTTAGGGTCAAAAAATTATGGACCTGTTTTCTGATCTAAATAATCAGAAAGGTTATTATTTAGATAAGCAACCCCAAAAGATAGCTTAATTCCCTTGTTATCAAGGAAGGACGAAGTTTAATGGCTAGCTTTCATTTCTGAGACATCCAGCCATGTACAAACAAATATGGGCATGTGTTTATTGTTACTATTTATAAGCAGACATCATTGTACAGGCAAAGTTGTAACCCTCTGGTTCCTGGCATTGCACCTACTCCCTTCCAAGGCAAGCTCCGCCCCAACTCCTGTACCAGCAAGTCTACAGCTTCTGTTTAGGATCTTTGTTACAATCTTGCAAAAATAAATTCAAGAGGCTACATGGACTGAAAGTAAAGGAGGCCAGTTCTTGCTGCCAGAGATATGCATTCCTGCCCCTCCTTCAGATTAAGTGTTTCGCTCTTTTGACTGGGGGACTTTCAGTGAGCAAGGAAAGCTACCCTTGAATTGTCATTTGTTAAGAGGAAGCTGACAATGCTAACAGTTTAAGCACAGGTTGATGGATGACTGTCCCAGCCTGAGAGTTTGGCAATTGTTGCAAGGATCAAGCAAGCAGCTTCAGCAGCTAAAATGCTGGTATCCCTCCTCCTCCTCCTCCTCCTTCCACCCCACCCAAAAAGTGAGGGAGGAGCACTACTAAAATAGAAGGCTCATGTCATTTGAGTTTTGTTGACTCTGCAGATTCAAGGACTTTGATTTGCAAATGGGAAGATTCCAGCCACCAGTTCTTCAGCATGAATAAAGTGGAATACGGGAGAACACGTGGGCGAGTCTAGGTTTTATGAGACCTGAAGTGTCTATAACATCAGAAACCCTCTATTTTCAAAAAGATACATAGTTACAGATACGAAATTTAAGTTCAGAAGCATGTAGTTATTCAGAATGGGAGAAGAAATCATAAAAAATTGTAAATTTTAAAATGCTGAACAATACCACAAAATTCAGAAAAATAGTACAATTTGTTTTAGTTAATTACCTGATATATTTTTACATTTGTGACTGGATGTTCTTGATTGTTTCTTCATAATACAATAATATTGCCAAATAATTTTCTATAAAGAGAATAAAAGATAATAACCTTTTGTGCAAATCTGAAAATAGGAATAAAGTTAGTTCCTTATTATTATTGATTGTTTAAAAGAATTTCTTTCAGCTTTACAATCCATTAAAGGCAATGTAAAGTTTTAGTGTGGATGTCAAATTTTCTCTCATATAAGAGCTGTAAGTCTAGATGTTCCAGTGATGAGTTTATGACTTTATACATTTCCAACATTATTTTTCCTTCACAAGAACATCTCTTAGTCTTCTGGTCCTATACCTTGCTGTCACAATACCAGATGATTTGTCATTGAAGATAGTATTCCAAGAAGTTTCCCCATATCAGGATAGCTAACAATATGTTAACTATGCACAATGACTACAAATGATGTACATTCAGTCTTTAAACCCAAACTAAATGTATTTCTATTAAAATGTCTGCACCTCTTGAATACAACTGAATACAAAAGTATGAATCATCAGATGTCAAGACATAAACAGTTTTTTAAATTGATTGTGGTTAAGGTAACTTCCTTTTATAAATTGCAAAAACTCATGCAATTTATAAACTTTGCTTCATTAGCATCACTATGAATCTTCCATGGGGAGACCAGTAAAGGCTGCATCCCTGTCCAAGCACTCTCGTCCTGCACTTATTTGTCCCAACATACCTCACAACTCCTTGTACCATAAAGTCTTGGACAAGAAAGTTAGTCATGCTGCTTTTACCAAGAAACAATTCAACAACAGAATGACTATATTAATTGTAAAAGGAAGAAACCATGAGGATTTAAGCACACAATCAACACAGGATCTCAGGAACAGGAATAGGCAATAACATAGTGTTTTAGTTAATTTCATGTTGCTGAAACACCCAAGAACAACAATTTAGAGGAGGAAAAGTTTATTTGGTACTCATGGTTTCAGAAGTCTCAGTCCACAGATGGCCAACCCCATTGCTCTAGGCCCAAGGTGAGGCAGCACATCACAGAGGAAAAGCCCAGTGAAGGAAAGCTGCTCAACTCATGGCTGGGTCAGGATGCAGAGAAACACAGAAGGGGAAGGACTATAGGAAAGATGTATCCACAGGAAGACGAATGCCTCTAGTTACCTACCTCCTCTGATCATGCCCTACCTGCCCACAGATACCATCCCATCAGTCCTTTCAAACTAGAATAGACTAATTTAGTTACAGCTCTTATAGTTATTTTGCCTCTGAATATTCCTGCATTAATAGGATATTTGGACAGAGCCTCATATCCAAATCATAACATAAAGACGCAGAGTCACTGGAAAAATAGGTACACAAAGAAAACTTAATTCTATATACATTCATTTAAATGCAGGAGTTACATACCTGTTGATCCAAACACTATACTTATTATTAGAGATAATATACAACCTGAACTTTTGCCTCTGAGGGGTCCTCATCTTGAGGATAATGTGTGAACTCAAATTCATATAGGAAAAAATTGTGTTCCTACTTAAAAATGTATAGAATTATGAAAAGACTACAAGAATAAATGGGTGAATACTTAGGTCATCTCTTTTGGAAGATGAAATTACAGGATATGATAGAAGAAACCACAAAGTACAACCTATAGTACTTTTGTACTATAGAGTATAGTACAACCTATACTCTATATCAAGAGTATATGTGTATTATCATTATTATTATTATTATTTTTATTTTGGTACTGGGGATTGAACCTAGATATGCTTAATCATTGAGCCACATCCTCAGCTCTTTTTTTATTTTTAATTTTATTTAGAAATGGAGTCTTGATGAGTTGCTTAGGGCCCCACTGAGTTGCTGAGGCTGACTTTGAACTCATGATCCTCCTACCTCAGCCTTCTGAGCCACTGGGATTACAGGCATGTGCCAACTGCACCAGGACAGAGTTTTCATTTAAATAGAGAAAAAAAATCTACCTATCTAATAGAAAAGCAGGCAAGTGACATGAATAGATTATTCACCAAAGAAAAATATAACCCAAATGAGCAATATGAACATATAGAAATCAAATAAATGTCAATTAAAGATAAATTACTTTTTGCTTTTAAAACTACAACAATTTCTTGTTTTAAAGACAGGAATTAGTCCTGGTGACGATATGTTGTGAGAGTTTCACATTGCTAATGAGAGTTTCAATAGATAAAAATATTATGGTGGTTTAATAATGGACCCCAAAGATATCAAGGTCAAAAAAAATTTTTTTCAGTTGTCAATGGATTTTTATTTTATTTATTTATATGTAGTTCTGAAAATCAATGTCTCACACATGCTAGGCAAGTGCTGTACCACTGAGCTACAATCCAGCTGAAAATGTTAATATCCATGAACAAATACTTCTACTTTCAAAGCTATACTAAGAAATAGAGTTTTTTAAATTAGTGTATTATACTTATACATAGTATTGGTATTATTTTGATATAATCATACAAGTATGGAATATAATTTGCTCCACTTCAGTCCCCAGTATTTCTCCTTCTCCTCCCCTTTCCCTTCCCCTTACTTTACTCTACTGATTTTCCTTATATTTATTTATAGGTTTTTAAATTAGTGCATTATACATAAAGGTAAAATTCACTGTGGTACATTTATATATGTACATAGCATAGTTACATATATTCATATATGTATACAGCATAGTTCAATCAAATTCATTCCATCATGCTTCTCTTTTCCCATCCTTCCTCTTTCCCCTCAATCTTCATCCTCTTCCCCAGTGATCTCTCTTCTATTTTCAAGGAACCTCACTCCCTTTTTTTTCCTCCTCATTTTGCTCCAGCTTCTACATATGAGAGAAAATATTCAACAATTGATTTTCTGGGTCTGGCTTATTACACTTAGTGCAATGTTCTCCAGTTACTAGCAAATACCATAATTTTATTCTTTTGTTGAATAAAACTCCACTGTGTGTACATATAATATATACATATATATGTATACATACACATACATATATATTTTCTTTATTCATCTTTTTTTAATCTTTTGTTTCTAAATATTTTCTTAAAATTTATTTATTTAATTTAGGTTTACATGATAGCAGAGTGCCTTTTGATTCATTGTATACAGATGGAGCACAACTTTTCATTTGTCTGGCTGTATGTGATGTGGAATCACAATGTACATGCGGTCATACATAAAGCTAGGGCTATGATGTCCATTGTATTCCACCATCTTTACTGTCCCCATGCCCCCTCCCTCCTCCAACCCCTGTGACCAAAATTCCTCCATTCTTCCCGTGTCCTCCCCCACATTATGGATCAGCATCCACTTATCAATGGCAACATTCAGTATTTGGTTTTCTGAAATTGGCTTACTTCACTTAGCATGATATTCTCCAACTCTATCTAATTACCTCCAAATGCCATAATTTTATTCTCTTTTATTGCTGAGTAATATTCCATTGTGTATATACACCACAGTTTCTTTATCCATTCCTCTACCAAGGGGCATCCAGGTTGGATCCACAGTTTAGCTATTGTGAATTGAGCTGCTATAAACATGAAGTGGCTGCGTGTCTTGGTCTGGATCCCAGACTAATTTATCTAGGCAGATTCATGGGATGAATCACCAGCCTCACAAAATAGGATGGGTTTTATAAGCTTTAATATGAGATAATATAACAATAAGCAAGCAACAGTTATACTTTGCAATATTGAATATTGTATATAATGAATCAATAATATAGAAGAAAAGAAAGAGAGAGCAGCTCCAGCCCAATAAGCACTCACCAATCAACACTGGATAACACAACACAGGTTTGCAAGTACACTCAAAGCACCATCATTACCTCCAACACCCAGCCTTGGGAAAAATAAGCAACACCAAGAATGGGGTAAACACATAGGTAAGAGTCTTCCTCCTCAAAGCACCATCATCACCTTTAGAGTCTTTCTCCTCAAAGCACCATTCAAGATCCTTCTTCTTCACTCACAACAGCATCAACACCTTCAACACCTATCCTCTGGTAAAAGGAGCAATACAACATAGGGTAAACAACATAGGTGAGAGTCCTTCTTTTCCACTTAAAGTGTCATCACCACCTTCAACAGCCAGCCTTGGGTAAAATCAGTAACACCAAGAATGGGGTAAACACACAGGTGAGAGTCTTCCTTCTGCCTCGCAAGTTAGCTTCCTTCTTCTCATCATCAGGTTCCTTCTTCTTACTCAAAACATCAGATTCTTTCTTCTTTCTCCGGTGGATCCCTTCTGCTTCTGTTGGATCTCTTCCTCCCCAGATGGATTCCTTCTGCCTTTCTCTGCCTCCCTTCTTCTCTCTTCTTTCTCCTTTGGAGGACTTAAAAAGACACAGCAACCCCTCCCAACATGCAGTCCAGCGTTATGCAGCTGGCCTTAGGCTGTAAAATCTCTGTGAGTTGGGAACTGGCCAGGTTCCAAAACTCACAGGATCAAAGGCTGAAAGTTTTGAGGCACCAAGAGATCATCAGTACGCCAGATGGCCTGAACAATAACCTTGAGGGTGCTTCCTCAAAGTTTCTCCAAATTCCTCACTAATGAGCTCCCCTTTCCTAAGACACTTAAGGACGGGCCCATATTATCAACTATCTATCCACTGCATCACTGTACTATGCTGTTTTTAAGTCATCTGGGTATAGACCAAGGAGTGGGATAGCTGGGTCAAATGGTGGTTCCATTCCAAGTTTTCTAAGGTTTATTCTTCTTTTGACGGGCACCTGGGCTGGTTCCATAACTGGGCTATTATGAGTTGTGCTGCTGTAAATATTGATGTGGCTGTATCCTTATAGTATGTTGATTTAATTATTTTGGAAAGTACCAAGGAGTGGGATATCTAGATCAGAGGGTTGTTCCATTCCTATTTTTTGAGGAATCTTCATAGTGCTTTCCAGAGTGGTTATGCTAATTTGCAGTCCCATCAACAATGAATGTACCTTTTCCCCTACATCCTCACCAATATTTATTATTATTTGTATTCCTGATAATTGCCATTCTGACTGGACTGAGATGAAATCTTAGTGTAGTTTTGATCTGCATTTAACTGATTGCTACGAATGTGGGAATTTTTTTCATACATTTGTTGGTCATTTGTCTTTCTTCTTTTGAGAAGTGTCTGTTCAGTTTCGCCCATTTATTGATTGAGTTATTTTTTGCTGTTAAGTTTTTTGAGTTATGTCTATATTTTGGATATTAATCCCTTGTCATAGAAGCAACTGGCAGAGAACTCCCATTCTGTAGGCTCTCTCTTCACAGTCTTGTTTCCTTTGCTATGTGGAAGTTTTAAATTAGATGCTATCCCACTAATGAGTCTTGATTTTATCTCTTATGCTTTAGGGAATCTTGTTAAGAAAGTCAGTGCCTGAGCCAATATTTTTGGATTGTTGAGCCTGTTTTCTTCTAGCAGTTGCAAAATTTACGGTCTAATTCCTAGGTCTTTGATCACTTTGAGTTGTTTTTTTTGCAGGGTGAAAGGTGAGAATCTAGTTTCACTGTTCTTCGTATGGATATCCCATTTTTCAGCACCATTTTTTTAAAAGGCTATCTTCTCTCCTATTTGTTTCTTTCTCAAGTATATGTATGTGGATTTATGTCTTCTCTTCCATTTGTTTTCACACCTGTTTTGGTGCCAATACCATGTTGTTTTGTTATTACAGCTCTGTAGTATAATTTAAGTCTGGTATTGTGATGCCTCCTGTATCATTCATCTTGCACAGGATTGCTTTCATTAGTTTGGGCCTCTTATTCTTCCAAATGAATTGTAGGACTGTTTTCCTAGTTCTGTGAAGAATGTCATTGGTATTTTAATAGGGATTGCATTGAATCTGTGTAACACTTTTGGTTTTATGGCATTCTGACAATACTAATTCTACCTATTCAAGAACATGGTAGTAGGTCTCTCCATCTTCCAAGGTCTTTCTAAAGTTCTTTCTTCAGTTTTCCACAATTTTCATTGTTGAGATCTTTTACCTCCTTGACTAGATTTATTTTCAAGTTTTTTTTTCTTGTGGTGGATATTAATGTAATGGAATAGTTTTCCTGATTTGTTTCTCAACAGATTCATCGTTAGAGTATAGGAAAGTGATTAATTTCTTCATGTTAATTTTGAATGCTGCTACTTTGCTGAATTTATCAGTTCTAGAACCATTTGACAAAATCCTCAAAAACATCAATTTATGTTAAAAGTACTGGAAAAGCTAGGAACAGAAGGAACTTACCTCAACATTATAAAGGCTACCTATGTATGACAAACCCAAGGTCAACACTATAATGAATGGAAAAAAAAAACTTAAAATTTTTTTTTTTAAATCAGGCCCAAGACAAGGCTGTGCACTCTTACCACTTCTATTCAACATAGTTCTGAAAACTCTAGACAGAACAACCAGGCAAGAGAAAAAAAAAATAAAGAAATAAAAATAAGAAAAGATGTCAAATTATCCCGGTTGCAGATGACATGATTCTCTATTTAGAGACCCTAAAAAACTTCACCAGAAGAAACTAAAAAAATGTTTTAAAAAGATGAAATGCTATTCATAGTAGCATATTTCTAATGACAAAATAGTAGATGCAAACTACATGTTGAACCATGGGGAATATAATTAGGTAAATTATAATTTCTATATAAAGAAATATTTTAGGGGCTGGGATTGTAGCTCAGTGGTAGAGTTCTCACCTCGCATGTGTGAGGCACTGAGTTCGATCCTCAGAACCACATAAAAAAATAAATAAAGATATTGTGTCTACAACCAAAAAACAACATTAAAAAGAAATATTTTATACTCATAGATTTTTTAAAGAATATTCAATGTCATAAAACTACATTCAAGGTATAATATAAAGATAATTTAAAGTAGAACATAATGATACATAGGTATACAAACTCTTTTAAAATCAAGTTCATCATACTATGTTTATAATTATGATAAAGGTGGGAAAATACACAAATTTTAATAATTTGTAAGTTATATTCTATCATCCAGTGGGATATTGTGAAGTAATATCAAGGATTATAAGATACTTGCCAAATATTCATTCTACTCTACCCCTCTTTCTTAACAACATAACCCTATTGCTACTTGCAGGTACTTCCCATATAAAATACTGTTTCTCAAACTCCTTTATAGGTAGGTGATCATGAGACTGTATTCTTGTCAATAGATAATAGTAAAATTATTTTGAGTAGAATTTCTGAGAATATTCCTTAAAAGAACAGAAAACTGATAGGTTTTCATTTTCTCAATCTTCCATTTATGTTTCTGTTGAAGACACAGTGGCTGAAGTTCTGACAGCCATCACAGTCCCTGTGAAAATCCTGAGGATGGACACCATGTACTAAGCTTTGTAGGACAGAAATATGAAAATCTTCTGGGTCTTTAATGATCAGAGATATGTCAAACATGCATGGAATGAGTTATTTCTGGACTTCTTTAATATGAAAGAAATGTAAACCTCTCTCGTATTTAAGTCATTAATTTGAGTTCTCTGTTATATACAAACTTAAACTTACCTAAAAAGCAATTATTTACAAATTATGTTCAGTGATACTGGTAAAAAAAACAAACAGGTAATTAAGGCATATTATCCCTTTGAAAACAAGAAGGAAAGTTAGACAATTTTTGAAGGATTACTTGAAGCCCTGAGCAATAAGAAGGCAGCAAAAATTTACAGGGCAAAGATTTAGGAGAAAAAGCGACAGAAGGATAGATCTAGGGCCACTTTGTAAGACTGTTGATAAATTCTAGAAGGGCAGCTGAAAGGCTAAAAGCCTAGGTAGAACTTTTTAAAAACTCTGAGGATAAAGGGATAAAAATTTGAAATCTAAGACCCCAGTGCTTTATATGAGGATCAGAAAAAGCTAAACTTTAGAAGCAAGAAAAAAATCAGAAATATACCAACCCTCAAAGGGAATAAACACAAAATTCCAACAATTTCAAATCCGAAATTAGATTAAGGTCATCCTATATAGTTTATGTCCCTAGCTTTGCTGAAGAAAAATAGCATTATCTAAGTTGACAAATTATTTCCATATTTATTGCTTATACACTGTGACTTTTATTCAATCAAAAGTAAAAAAAAAAAAAAAAAAAAAACCCTGGCAAAACAGAGGGAGGGAGATAGAGAGGAAGAAGGAGGGGGGCGCGGGGGGGAGAAGTCAATAGAAACAGAACAATTCAGATATCTGAATAATGGAATTATTGAAAATAAATATTGAGTCAAGTAACTAGAAAATGAGGTTATTAAAAACTAAGCTGAATATATACAAGAAAACAAACTTTAAGATTTGAAATATTTGTCTTCCCCAAAAAGCTTTCTAAAAATTGTAAAATAAGTACATCAAATCAAAATTACACAAAGCAAAAATACAATGATGATAAGTATTCAATGGATAAATTTAAGAATAAGTTGAAACTGTAAAATATTATTTTACAGAAATAAACACATTGGTCTCTTCTCCTAGACTCTAGCACTAAAACCCTTAAAGCTCCTCAAATACTTATAATTTTCTGAGTTATAGAGTTGTAGTAGAATATTTTGCTTTAGTATTGATTTATGCCCCAGTTCCTGAGAGAGTGCTCCTAATACCTTATAGTCAAGAGTGATAGGACAACTTTTTCTTCTAACATTTGACCTTTGCCCTGGGTTCCTGACATAAAAATCCTAAATACCTTGGAACTTCCTGGGTGATAGGAACATGTGTTGTCCTACTAAGATGACTCAGAGGTTCCAGGTCACAATCTACCATTTTTGACTGACAACAAAAAATAGAGAAGGTCTTGTGCAACTGGACACTCAACCCATGGGATCTGACACTGTCTTCCAGATAGTGTCAGAATTGAATTAAACTAGAAGATACTCAAGTGGTGTCTTCTGGATAATATCTGGTATAATTAATGAACTAGTGGCTGTGGAGAGAAATCCTTACACATATTTGTTGATCAGAGGTTGCAGAAATATTCTGTACTGAGTAGTAGTATATAAGAATAGGTTAAAAAATCCTTTCTGGTTTTTTGTTGTTGTTGTTGTTGTTGTTTTGGTTTGGTTTGGTTTGTTTGGGGTTTGAATTTGTTTTGTTTCACTTTAGTTTTTGTTTTAAATATTCCAGAGCAGTTGAAGAGAGAATTCATGAATTGGAAGGCAAATGGGCTGGAGGATAATGTTCAGAATAAAGCACACATTTTCAAAAGCATGAAAAATACCAAAATAAATAAAAGAGAGAGAGACAGAGAGAGAGAGAATATTAGGTGATACATGAAAAAAGCCTAACATATATTGTGGACTTTAGAATTAGAAGAGAAATAAAGATCTAAGAGTATTCCAAAGCTGATGAAAATGTCATAGTTTATAAACTGCAGCAGCATATTTCAAAAGGAAACAAAGTAACTTCTGACTCTGTCCAAGATAGAATGATAGAAACCAGACTTATCATTGCATCAAGCTATAGTTTAGAAGTGAGGTGCTTGGGCTCCTTATAGATTTTTATAGATTGACAATAATTGTTTAAGTCTCTCCTTTCTTTCCATGAGTTTCTCTAGAGAAATGATAGATGATAGATAGATAGGTAGATAGATAGATAGACAGATAGATAGATATTGATATGTTGAACTGTTTAACAGTGACTTTCAATTCTCAAACTCTTCTTATTCATTTATTTTTTTCTCTTTATGTTTGGTATTATGGTTTGGATGTGAGGTGTCCCCCAAAAGCGCATGTGAGAGATAATGCAAGAAGGTTCAGAGTACAAATTATTGGGTTATGAGAGCCTTAACAGATCATCATGTGAGCTGATTCCCTCTGCCATACTCTTCTGCCAGCTATAGGTTTGGATGTATAGATTCCAAATGGTTATGCCATCTCTCTGATAAAAGCTATTGTATTTCTCTTTCCTTAAGCATGTGTCTGCCTGTCTTTCAGAAACTCAAACTCATCAGATAGTTAGCTCTCAAAAAGAACAATAGCAGCCAGTCTCTGCTCATCTCTTCAGCCTCTAGAAATTATCTGCTCTAGACCTTTACAAATCCACAAATTTCTTACGTGTCTGTCTAAGGGGTGCATGGGTATGTGTGTATGAATTATATATATTTATATTTTATTTATTTATAAATATATGTTTATATTTATATATATACTTGTTTATAAGTATTATGTATTATATACAAATATACATATGTATATGTTTCTATTTTATCCCAGCTTTTTAGTTGTTATAGAAGAAGTAATATTCTGCCACTGCCATGTGTATCTTCTAGGAAATTAGAAGCCTCTGCAACTATAAACTAACTTGAATCTTTTATTTCAAATTTTCCTTTCAGGGATCTTATGAAAATTAAAGAGACCAGGGGGAGGGAGGAGGAGAGGGAAAGGAGAAATACTGAGGAATGATATTGGCCAAATTATATTGTTATACTATGTGCATGTACAACTATGTAACAACAAATCCCACCATTATGCACATCTTTAATGCATCAGTAAAAAACATGAAAAACAATTTTCCTTTCAGAAAAGTTTATGACTAGATAAATTATAGCATATACCTGAGGAAATAGTAACTTCAACTTACCCACAAACTTTTCCAGAGAATAGAGAAAGTGAAAACATTTTCCAACTCATTTTTTGGAGTCTCATCACTTTGATAACAAACCATTATGAGATAACAAATTATAGTACAATTGGTCTCTTGATTATAAATGGTAACAAAATCTAACTATTTTCAAACAAATACCAGCAATGTATTAAAATAATAATACATCAAAATCAGGCATATTTCAGTAAGGTGGGGTTTACCATTTGAAAACTTAACATCCCACATTATTTAAATAAAGAAACAAAATATGTTTCTCAATATATTCAGTGATGTTTTATAAAATTCAAAATCTACTTTTAAATCAGAGCTCATTGCAACCTTAGAAGAAAACTTTAATCTGATAAGTTATCCAAAAAAATACCTTTTATAATAATGACATATTAAAAGTTCAATCTTTGCTATCAGTAACAAAAATGGGTTTCTATTACTGTTAATTTAATACAAATGTATAAGTAATAGGAAGAAATAAAAATTGATATGATTTTGCATGAAGGAAATAGAATGTACAGATTGGAAATAAGGTCAATATGCAAAAATCAATAGTATGTTTATAAATATCAAGAAATGAAAAATAAAACTCTAAATGATATCTGCAATAGTATTTAAATACACTATATTTCTAAGAATTAGTCTAAGAAAATATATAAAGCATCTCTGCACAGAATATAAAACATTATGGAAAGAAATAAGAAGTATCCAAGCCACAGTCCAGCAAATTTTTTCTGTAAGCATCAGATAATAAATATTTCAGCCTTTGCAGGATGGTTGATCTCTGTCACAACAACTCAGCTCTGCATTATAATGCCCACACAGAAATAGGCAATAGGTGAACAAATAAGTTTGGCTGTCTTTCCATAAAACTTTTTTTCAAAGTCAGAGGATTGCATTCACCCCATGGGCTATAGTTTGATGATCCCTGAGCTAAATAATCAGAGCAATATAATGTATTAATTACACAATAAAAATATAACTGAGATATTCATTCTTCTAAAATTGATCCTTCCATTTAAAGCTTTCAAAATTAAAATTCAGGAGGTCTTTGTGGGTTTTTGTTTGTCTGTTTGTTTTTTATTTTTGTTGACACAAGTTAATTCTAAAATGCAATAAAAATTCAAAGGGCAGAAATTTTCCGAGGTAATATTGAAGAACAAGAAAATTAAAGGACTAACCAACATCAAGAGTTATTTTAATACTCCAGTAATTAGGATAACATGGTATTGTCAACAGAATAGATGCCTAGACAAATAGAACATAAAAGATGGTATGTGTGTGCATGCATGCATGTATGATTCATGTCAAAGGTGAAACTGTAGTCTAGATAGACATTTTATAAAATAAAACATTTCTGATGTACACAAAAATTGATTATGTGCATATTGTAACTCTAAACATGGAAGATAAAATAACGAAACTCCCACAAGAAACGATAGAAGAAATCTTCAACACTTTAAGATAGGCAAAAATTCTTAACTAGGATACATAGAGCTCTAATACAGAGGGGGAAAGGCAGTACAATTTAAAACTTTTGATCATTAAAAGACACTTGGAGTGTGAAGATATTTTCAAAGATTTAGATACTACATAAAAGAAGAGTTCCAGGTGAAATAATGCTAAGCATTGTGACATATCAGGATAATGCAATTAGAAGCACCAAAAGATATCAGTACCAGTTGGAATAGCTAGAATAACAAGACTGTTAACACCCAGTGTTGGTCAGACATTACAGTACATGCTAAAGTGAATGTATGCATATCTATTCACCAATACCTTATTCAGGTGTATTTCAAAGAGAAATATACGCATATATACAAAAGAATGTTCAGAGCAGTGCTATTCATAATAGCCCCAACCTGGGAAAAAATCCAATGCTAATCAGCAGTAGAATAGATAACTACATGGTGGCATATTCATTCAATATAATCTTATCAGTGATAGAAATGAATAAACTATCATCCTATATAATAAACTACTGTCAATATAACATAGATATATCTCACAAACATATTGTAGATTTTTCCAGATACAAAAGGATTCATTATATTGTTTCATTTAGATACATTTTTTAAAAACAAGCAAAACAAAACCAGAATCTCCTAAGTCAGGATAGAAATGTTTGGAGATGAAAGAAAATGTGATCACAGGGCAAGAAGGATTATCTGAGTGTTTACAACAACCTATTTCTCAACATGGGTGATGGATACATTGATGCATACTTTTGTGATTATTTATTTAACTATACACATTCACATTATGTTAAAACTTTTGCTTATGCAGATAAGTGGGTAGTGATTGTGTTTCTTTCTGTAATGCCCAGAACAGTGACCAAGTATAAATGCCAGTAGAAAAAATGAAAATGAAATTCTTTCATTATGAGCAGATTGGAGAGAAGTCTTCCTTTTTGAATCTCTTCATTTAAATTTTTGTATTAACTATTGAAACAAATACACATTAACCTTATGCATGAGTTTAAAACAAATGTTTGATTGATCAAATAAATGCCAACTTACTGATGATACAAATCTAGAAAGAAAAGTTAATACATCAGTCATTAGAATCAGAACTGAAAAAAATCTCAACAGTGTACTAGATCCCAATGTACAACAAACATTAGGAATAAAGTTTCAAATACAGTTCAGAAAAACGCACAGTATAGGATGAGAAAACAATTATTACTTAGACCTGTATATGAATAAGACTTAAAGGTATGAAGTGATATGAAGTCCAACACAAATTAATGTGGTGTACCAGGCCATGAAAACAGGTCAATTTTAGGCTATATCAATAAATGCGGTGTCTTGAACAAGAAAGTTAATAGTCCCATCAGACATTTCACTGGCCAGAACAAACTGGAATGTTATGCTCACTTCTGGCTCCATGTCCAGGAAAGGGCAGCCAGAATAGTGAGATGTCTGGAAATCATGATTTAAAGATAGTTGGTTCTTGGGGGGAAAAAATCTAAAGGGAGACAAGGCAACTATCTTTGAGTACTTAAAAGGCTGTCATGTGCAAAAGGGATTTGATTTTCTATGAAACTTTATAGTCTCAATAAAGAATAAGTGCTGAATACTTAATGTAAAGAAATAAGGTAGACATGTCCAAAGTTAGAATGGTTTATAATGTGAGAACTTCCCGTCACTGATACTTTTTTATTGCTATGTTGAAATTTATTAGGGTGATATTTTAAACATGTTTCAACAGTTTAAACAATATTAATAAGTATCAAAGTTAAGAAATAAAATGGTATTTTAGAAGTTCCTTTACAATAAGAATAGCTTGAATTCATATAGTTTTATGCCCATGTATATTTTCCTAAATAACATGTATAATATTAAACTTTGAGTTATTCATGCCATATATACTATTATTTCATATTTTCTTTTTCCCTCAAAAACATGAAGTTTCGTGATTCATCCATGCTGATACATGGAAGATGGTTCATTTATTTTTACCACTGTGTAATATTCTATTTCTACATATATTTCACAATATATCAATTCATTGATGAACATTGAGTTATTTCTAAACACATAAGATACTTGGATATGTTTCCCAGTGCACAGGAAAAGAGTTTTTTGGTTTTATAAAACAAGTTCAATTTCACCAGGTGACATCAAACAATTCTAAAATGTCTATGCCAATTTACCTTCCCATCAGCATTGGATGAAAGTTTCCATTGTTTCTCATTATTGTCATTCACCAATATTTTCAGACTTTTGAAGATTCCCACATGGTACTGTGAAATGTAACTATTGTGAATTTAACCTGTTATTCTCTTCGTACAAATTACAAATAAAGTTGAGTGGATTTGATATGTTAAAGAATTGATTGTGTTTCATTTCTGTAAAAGACCATATTTTCCCATTTATCTACTTTTTCTTATTGGTATCCAGATACTAGTTGGTTTTTGGTTGTGTTTTATAATGATCTTCCTTGGGATCATCTTGTCTTTTTTGCATTCTTTTTATGAAAGTTTTTATGTTAATTTAACATCTTTCAATGTTAATTTAGTAGCATTTATCACACTTTAACTTTATGGTTTACCTTGATATAATCTTTTAAAGAATTCCTTTTCTTAATAATGTTATTGTTTATTATCTCCTAAAGTTTTCTCTAGTCTTAGCTTCGATATTTGTCTGTATTCCTCCTCAAAATGACCTTCGTTTAAGGTGTAAGGTAAATTTATTTCATCTTATCTTTTTCATCTCATAATCACTGATATAAAGGAGCACATTCAATAAATTTTATGTGCATAAGTTTAAATGGAGATGCCCCCTTCTGTTCTGTCAGTGAATCAATCAGGGTATGTATGTCATATTTTAATTGTTTCAGATTTGTTAGTTGGACATGTGGCTGAGCAAGATGTCCACAAATGCACACACACAAAAATAACAACACTTCTTCCTTTAGGAGAGTGGGATCGATTATAGTTTCTTGATTATTTGCAGTAGCATATCCATTTTACAACCAGCTTATCAAGTTCCATAAAAACAAAATAAGGTAATATAAGAAATATTTTATAGGGATTTTATAGAGGATTCTTTATAACCTATTGACTTGGGGAAAACTGACAACTTTATACCATTGAGTCTTCCCATAACATTATTTATTTGTTGTTGTTGTTTTTTTTTTTTTTTTTGGTTGCTTTTAGTGTTTTACAATAACCTTCAATTGTTTTAATCACAGAAACATTAAATACCCTTTGTTCGATGTATTCACTTTCATATCTTTTGGTTTTGCTGTTTTTAATGAGGTACTTATATCGAATATCTCTTGTGCATTACTTCATAGCCTCTGCTGCTGTGTCTTTCCTAAACAAATTTGTTCAACATTGTTACATGAAATTTACAGCACAGTGCCTTTGTTCACATATCTATCAGCCAGCACCTGCCCCTGAGCCTCTCCAACACAATGGTAGGCAACACTCTGGAAACTCACCCACTTCTCTGTTTAGTCTAGAGGTGCAAGGAAGTTAGACTTGCAGGCCTACCTTGGAGCTGTGAAGGACAGGAGCATGTGGATAAATGATATGATCCTTTGGAGGTCTTGGGGCCAGTTTAATAACACAGACTTATCTTGGTTTTCTTTTCTTTCTTACTTATTTTCTCACCCCTCACAACTGCTACTTAAGATTACATTCTTGAATTGCCCAACTACACAATAGCCCTCCTTTGAGGCTCTGCTTCTGATGGAACTCAAGTGAAGACAGTATTTTTTGAATTATATTTTCTTTGGTTGATGTACAAAGATGCAATTGATGTTTGCAAAATCAACAGCAATTCTATTTGAGTGCCCTGTGATAAGTGTTTTGTGTAAGCTATCCATTCTAATCCATATATATCTGTTATATACTTATAACAATATATCTGTTATATAATATTATGTTATTATACTGGATAATAAAAGTGTAGTATACTGACTTTTATTTCTGACAATGTTGATAAATTCATATTAATTGCAAAAATATTCTACAAAATCATTAGAATTTTCTATGTAGAGAATTTTTGACTTTATCCTGACATAAAAGGAAATACTTTCAACATTTCTCATTTAAATAGGATTTTTTTTTTTTTTTTGGTACTGGGAATTGAACTCGGGCACTTGACCACTGAGCCACATCCCTAGCCACGTTTTGTGTTTTATTTAGAGACAGGGTCTCACTGAGTTGCTTAGCGCCTTGCCATTGCTGAGGCTGGCTTTGAACTTGCAATCCTCCTATTTCAGTCTCCCAAAGTTCTGGGATTCTTATTATAGAATTTTTATGGATCCTACATTTAATGAAGGAAAGTTCCTTTTATTCTCATTTGTTAGAAGTTTTCACTTTAAATGGATATTTTTTTCATCAAATTTTTTAGCAACTTACTGATATTTGATTACTTGCTTATTAATTTGACATTTCTCCTGTAATCTGTTAATGTAATCATTTATTTAATCAGTATTAGACTACCAGTGAAATAAACTCACTTTGCTCACAATTACTATTTTTGTGATCCACTTGATTTCATTTGCTAATAATTTGTACCCATATTTAATAGTGGAATTGCTTAGCAATTTTTGCTTAGTAATTTTTATAGTCTTGGCTGGTACTCAGTATCATGGAAGTAGTCTCATTAGACAAACTGTAGAGTGATCTTTTTGTTCTCTTGAAGAGCATGTGTAAGTTAAGAATTATCTTTTACTTGAAAATTTAATAGAATTGCTGATAAAGTTATTTGAGTTCATTACATTTTTTGTGGAACGATTTTGAAACTCTAATTCAAATTTTTAATGACTATAAAGTCATATACAGTTTTGCTTCTTAAGTTGGTTCCAGAAGTTGTATTTTTCTAATGTTTTTTATTCCACTCAGGTTTTAAAACATTTTGGTGTTACTTATAATACCTTCTTATTTGCATAATTTCTGTCACCCATTTTATTTCTAATGTTTATTTCTAATTTTCACCATCATTTTCTTGATTAATTTTGTCAGAGATCTAACTTATTAACATTTTCAAAGAACCAACCTCTGGTTTTATTGATTTTTGCTATTGCTGCTAATGTTTTTACCGTATTTATTTCTGTTCTTATTTTGTTCTTTGTACTTTTTGAAGATTATTTTACTATGTTAGCTTTTCAAGTTGAATGCTTGTCTCATTACTTTTTTTTTTTTTTTTTTTTTAGTTTTTCACCATTTTGTATGATGTTATGTTTGAATTTCTCATTATAGCCTTTATCATGTTGAGGTAAGTACTTCTATCCCTAGTCTTCAGGGTCCCGCTCCCTGCCATAGGTCAAATTCTTCAAAGACTTTTTCTTCATCCATGGAAATGATCATGTGATTTTTGTCCTTGGTCCTCTTTATGTGGTATATGTATTATGTTGGTTTGCTTGCCTATACCAAACCATCCTTGCATTTCTGGAATGAAACCACCTTAATCATGGTATATGATCTCCTTAATAAGTTGTTGAATTTGATTCGCTAATGTTCTGTTAAGGATTTTTGCATCTTTATTCTTTGAGAATATTGGTTTTACTATGGAAAGCAGTATGGAGATTCCTCAGAAAACCTGAAATGGAACCACCATTTGACCCAGCTATCACACTTCTTGGTCTATACCCAATAGACTTAAAAACAGCATACTACAGTGATGCAACCACATCAATGTTTATATCAGTTCAATTCATAATACCTAAACTATGGAACCAACTTAGATGCCCTTCAACAGATGAATGGATAAAGAAAATGTAGTACATATACATAATGGAATATTACTCAGCCTTAAAGAAGAATGAAATTATGGCATTTGCAGGTAAATGGGTAGAGCTGGAGAATATCATGTTAAGCAAAATAAGCCAAACCCAAAAAACCAAAGGCTGAATGTTTTCTCTGATGAGCAGATGCTAATCCATAATGGGGGTAGGGGTTGAAGGAACTTTGGATTATGCAGAGGGGAGTGAGAGGAGGGGAGAAGATGTGGGAATGGGAAGGATGGTGGAATGGGACGGACATTATTTCCCTATATACATGTATGATTACACTACTAGGGTGACTCTGCACCATGTTCAGCCAGAAGAAGTAGAAGCTGTGCTCCATTTGTGTACAACATGTCAAAATGCATTCTACTGTCATGTATAACTAATTAGAACAATTTTTAAAAGATAAAAATAAAAACAAAAATAGAAAGAATATTGGTTTTCTTTCCTTTACATGTCCTTATCTGGTTTTGACATCAGGGTGATACTGGCTTTGTAGAATAGATATGGAAGCGTTCCTTTTGATCTCATGGAACAATTTGAAAAGCAAGTGGTAGAATTCAGCTGTGAATCCACCTGCTCCTGGGCTTTTCTTTGTTGGGAGGCTTTTTTATTGCTGTTTAAATGTCATTGCTTGCTATCAGTCTATAAAGTTCCCTATATTCTCTTGGTTCAATTGTGGTAGGTCATGTGTGACTATAAATTCATCCAAATCTTAAAGATTTTCCAATTTATTGGAATACAAGTCTTCAAAATAGTCCCTACTGATCCTCTGGATTTCACTTTTGTCCATTATAATATTTCCATTTTCATCTCCAAGTTTATTAATTTGGGTTCTTCTCTTTCCTTCTTTGGTCAGTTTTGTGAAGTACTTATTAATCTTCTTTATCTTTTTGAAGAACTGACTGTTTCATTAATGCTTGGTATTGTACTTTTAGTTTCTATATCATTAATTTTAGCTGTGTCCTTTAGGATTTCTTTCCTTCTGCCACTTTTTAAATTGGTTTGTTTTTGTTTTTCTAATACATTAGGTTGTTTATTTGGGGTCACTCTGGTTTTTTAAAACTTATACCTATAAACTTTCATCTTAGAACAGCCTTTGCTTATCCCATGGATTCTGATACGTTGTTTTACCATTTAATAATTTTTAAATACCACCTGAATTTTTAATGACCTATTCATCATCTGAAAGTGTATTTTTCAATCTCTGTATATTTGCATAGTTTCTATAGTTTTTCTTGTTAATTTATAATTCCATTCCATTATGATGTAAAAAGATTAAAAAGATTATTTTCATTTTTTTTGTATTTGCTGAGACTTGCTTTATAGCATAATATATGATCAATTTTTGAGAAAGTTCCATGAGCAAATGATAGTATTCAATTGTATTCAATTGAGTACTAAATAAAATACTCTGTAAATGTCTGTTAAGTTCATTTTATCAACAGTACAGTTTAAATCTGATGGGTCTTTGTTGATTTTTTGGTCTGGATGACCTATCAGTGAGAGTGGTGTACTGAAGTTCTGCACTATTATTGAATTATGGCCTATCAGTGCCTTTATGTTGAGTAGTGGTTTTTTTGTTTGTTTGCTTGTGTATTTTTGTTAAAGAATAAAATTCCAATGATTTATATCATTTGTTTCCCACAAATTGATAAGCTTTAAAAGTGGTGTTAACCCCCAAAATTGTTAAACATGAGAGTCAAAAGCACTATTCATTGCCATTGGAAAAGGGTTTTGGTCTTTTCAGAAACCAATGTAGAAATACATTTTAAATAAAAAAAATGATCTAACATTTTCCTTTCTTGAAAATCTATACTATAGAACTAAAAACATTTTTAACACTATATATACACAGGAGTATTACTATTGTTTGCTTGTTTTTTAAGAAATGAGATACAATGACTTTCAGAGCACATTTGTAATCTTGTCTTCTTATTGGATTCTTCTCTTTAACAATATGTAATTACCTTCTTTATGTCTTCTAATTTTGACTTGAAGTTTGCTCTATCAAATATGAGATTAGCTATTCCTGCTTACTTTTGAATTCCATCTGCATGGAATATCACTTTCTATTCATTCACTTTGTCTTTGAATGTCTTTGCCTTGAGATGTGTTTCTTGGAGACAACATAGAGTTGAGTTTTGTTTTTAATCCAATCATCCAGCATATGTATTTTAATTGGAGAATTAAGACTATTTATTGTCTATGTTACTAGAGTGAGGTATGCATTACTTCCTGTCATTTTTATTTATTTACAATATTTGAATTGTTCTTAATTCTCATTTGCTCATTTATTTTTCTCCTATGATTTATTCTTTTCCATGGACACTTGGATTTTTTAATCTTGCTCTTCTATCTATAGTATTTCTTTAAGTATCTTCCACAATGCTGCCTTGGTGCTTATGAATTCCTTTTGTTTATGCTTATCTGAAAAGTTTTTTTATATATATTTCTACTTAGATTCTGAAGGATAGGTTTGCTATAATAATGTAGGCATATAATAATTTTCTTTCAGGACTTGAAATAAATCATTCCTTGCCCTCCTATCTTTTAGAGTTTTGTCTGAGAAGTCTGCTATTATTGTGATGGTTTTGCCTTTACAAGTGACTTGGCATCCCTCTCTTGCAGCTCTTAAAATTCTTTGTTCTAAATTTTTGGCCTTTTTAAGTATAATGGGTCAGAGAGAGTTTCTTTTCTGGTCTAGTCTATTTGGAGACTTAAATGCTTGCCATACTTCCATATTCATATAATTCCCAAGATTGGGGATATTTTCTGCTACTATTTCACTGGATGTTTTCTGTGCCATTAGTCTGTATCTCCTCTCCTGCAGGACCTGTGGCCTTTTAGTTTTATACCAGAGTTCTTGGATAGTCTATCTCTCTCTTTTATTACTGCCTGAGTATTTTAATTCTTCCACCTTGTCTTCAAGCCCTGATAGTCTTCTTTCTGTCTAATCTAGTCTGCTGAGATGTTGCTCTAAGTTCTTTATTTGATTGATTTTTTTTTATTTCTAAGACTTCTGTTTGGTTCTTTTTCATAATTCCTCTTTTTAAAAATAGTCTTTCATATCCTTCATTATCTCCCTTAGTTTATTACTTAGATCCTCTTAATTTTTTGATCATTTGAACAAACACCTTTTTTATTTCTTTGGCATTTCCTCCCTTTGATGCCTATGGGCTGTTATTGGAGTATTATGATACAAACTTTTGGAAGCATTTTATTACATTTTCTCAGGTTTTCTGTATTTCTGTGTCGAGATTTGCACACCTGCTAGAATGAACATCTCTTTCACGGTTATATAAGGATCTTTTTAAAGGGCTGCCTTCTCTCTTCTTGTCCTTCAGGCTGGGCTTATACTTCAGTGTCAAAGCATCCACTCAATGCAATCATATGCTCTGATTAATCCCTTCCACTGTTTTGAGGGGCAATAGTAATCTCTGGCAACTGTGACCACTTGAGAGCAAGCCATATACTAGTAAACTATAAAAACTTATTGAAAATGTTCTCTATAATTCCACTAGTCCAAAAGGGGGAAAAGTGAGTAAAACTCTAAAATAGGTTGAAATATTAGGTACTACAGAAAGTAAAATTACTATTAAACTACATAGGACATGAAAATAAAAAGGAAAAAAGCAAAAAAAAAATGAAAGGAGAGATAGAAGCAGAAAGAAGAGAGGAAACAGTATAAAGTTGAGAAAGAAAAATAGAAATATAACACACTAAAATATTTGTAAAATATATAACATTGGATTAAAATACACAATTTATAATCAAATAATGGGGGAAATTCATCAAATCAACACAGAAGATAATATCAGCAAAATAAAAAATGACACTAAAGAGTCTAAAATTATTCCTTGCTGAGGTGTTTGAGATGGAGAGATTTCTTAACGGGCCTCCCAGATTTAGGTTGCCATCAGGTTTTGGAAGATCTGTTAATGTCAGCTGCTACTGCACCTCCTCCTCCTCTTGCTCCTCCTCCTTCCCCCAAGCAAGTTTTTCTGGGCATGAAATAGTGACTCCTCCAGTCATCTCCACACTGAGTTATGGAGCTGTATATTTAGTTCTTTCCCTCATCTCAGTTTTCCCTCAACTTAGTTTTTCTACTTCCAGAATTGCAAAACTTAGGCCTTGGCACCTATTCAACACAAACCTCATCCCACCCATCTCTGTGTAATCCCACAATTCCTTGGTATGTCTGGGAACCTAAAAACTCTCTGGAGGGTCATAGGAAATGACCCCTTGATTGCAGCCAGTTTTCGCCCTGGCAAGAATATACCACCTTGTGTTCTGGGCTATAGAAACATCACACAAACCTAGAGCTGTCAAAACAGATCCTGCCCTGCCCTGCTTTTGTGAGACTGAAATGACTTGAAATGTTCCATGATGAATCCAAGTGCTCGATAGCCCCCTGCCTGAAGACATTAAACTGTGTCAGGCTGTGGTGACTGTGTGCTCACCCAAGTAGTTTTTGAGGCACTGCCCAGCTGGTGGCAAATGCAACACCTTCTAGGTGCCACACCCCCAACAGTGTCCTGGGCTCTGCTTTATTCCCACTGCCAGCAGTGGAGTGCAGGAGCTTGGTAGCTTCAGGCTTGCAGTGACCCCACTACTAAAGTTATTTAATGGCCCAGTTCAAAGTCATTCCCTATAATATATACTGGTATCTCTGTGTGGAACAAAGCCATAGGTATTTAATTCTTCCCAGAGCTGCAACTTCAGGCATGGTCTTTGCAAAATGGCTTCCTGCCACAGTTCTCTGCCAACAGACTGAGAAAAGCAGACCACTTCTCATACACTAGGTGACTATGAAGTCCTTGCCCGAGTGTATCTGTTTGACTTTCTTTTCTGCTGTGGTTCCCAAAGTAAGCTTGCCATCTTTGCCTCTCTCTCTTTATCCCCTTGTTACCCCTTTCCCCAGACCTGCCTTCATGCTACAGGTGCAGGTTCTGGGATAACAAATTATTTTCTGGTTTTTTGTAACTAGAACTTCTGAGTCCTTCCCAGTCTCTGACAGTCTAATGATGTGTCTCTGTGCATTACCTCTGTTGCTCACCTCACCTATCAGCTCCTCTCTTGCTTTCTTGGTTCCAGACTACAGAAGAGCTGCCATGTATAGCCTACCTATATTCTGCCATCTTGATTCTGAGAATGTTTTGGTTTCTTCATGATTCCAGTCTTACATTTCAAGTGAGTGTCAGCATTATAACTAATTGTGGTTTGGTTTGGTTTGGTTTGGTTGCCTTTGAATTTATTTTGTGTGATATTGCTATAGTAGGTTTCTTTTGGTTAGTATTTGACTTGAGATCCAGGAAAGTTGAATAAAAGGCCCAAGTTCAGGTAGATGATTCATAAACATAGACCCAAGTTTCCTGAATTCCAGTTCAGTGTTGATAATAAAGTATTCTAATAGAACAAGTGTGATGTGGTACAGAAGAGAACCAGGATGATATGTGTAAAGGAGCAACCAGAGCAACAGGAAGAGTCCTAGGGGAATAATGCAGGCAATAAATTCAGGCACAGAGTTTGTTTTATGACAAGGGTGTCATAGTAAAATCAGACTTTAGGAAGCCTATGATCTCAGCAATATTCTGGAGAAAAGATAAAATGGGACTATTTAGACAGGTTCTTATCTTCCCTACCTGCTATAATGCAATAAGAGTTTCAATCAAAGCCCTGAGAATAAAGAGGAAAAGCAAGATTCAAGATGCGGAGGCAATAGCTTAAAAAAATAAATGAATTTATGAAAAGAAGGAAATGGTGGCATCAAAGACACTACTTTGGTCACGTATGAAGCACCCTTGGGACAACTTCATTATTTTTAGGGTAAAAACCAGAGTTAAGAAACAGGTTGGCATAGAGACATACAGAAAACAATGAGTGTTCACCACATGCAGGGAGTTTGATATTTCTAGAAGGCAGATGCAAACACAGGACTAAGATTCAGATGTACGGACTGTTTTGTTTGTGGGCTGGTTGGTTTTCTTTTGATTTACAAAGAAAAGAACCATTCACACTGAATGATTATTGAACCTTTGTTTTGGGTTCTGTGTTTCTTTCTTAAACACTAAGTATCCTTTTTAAATTAAAAATTGCCATAATTCATTACTGTCACATTTAAAAATTGATATCAGGGACAATGGTTTCATAAATAAATATCTGGTCAACCAAGAGATCTTTCCCAGACAACCTCTGCGCTTGAGGACTTTCTTGAGCACCCTTGTATTAAATTAGTAAAATTAATTGCTATAGACCTTCAAAATTCTTTGGAGGCCTCCTTTTAAGTATTGACAAGGCTCAACTCTATTTAATTCACAGTCATTAAGATCAAAGCATTACATGATAATCTGCTTGTGCAATTATCAGTAATGCCAGAAAACAGTTTTGTGAATTTGCTCACAATGAACTCTAAGAGAATAAGCAGCTGGGAAGGCTGGAAGAACTTTCCCTCCAGTAGTTTAAAAAAACTATGCTCATCCAGGGATTTTTTTTTTTCAGTGAGTTTGGTTGTGTGGGTTTTTTTTTTTTTTTTTTTGGTACCAGGGATTGAACTCAGGGGTACTCAACCACTGAGCCACATCCCCAGCCCTATTTTGTTGTTTTATGTAGAGACAGGGTCTCACTGAGTTGCTTAGTGCCTTGCTTTTGCTGAGGCTGGCTTTGAACTCGCAATTCTCCTGTCTCAGCCTCCCTAAGTGCTGGGATTACAGGCATGAGCCACCTTGCCCAGCATGGTTGTGTTTTTTTTTTTTTTCCAACTGGATATAATAAAAATGTCTGAGATTGTGCTATGTAATATGATCTTCTTGGAAGGGTCAATACTGATGTTTTAGGCTAGCACAGCCGACTTAAGTTCAACTCTGGAAAGATGTGAGTTCCAGCAGGTTCTAACAACATTCCCCAATGAGCCAATATTAGTCTATAGATTCTTGATTTATTTTGTTGAGCTCTTTTACTAGTAGTAAAGAAAAATCACCTATAGATGATGCTCATAGGTATTCTAAAATCACAAGTTCAAATCCCCAGAAGGGTGACTCAGTCCTTGCCTCAAGGAGTCTATACAGGATACACAGAAGCATCTTGAGTAACACTTTCTTATTAGTACTGAACTTCCTTTTTTTTTTTTTTTTTTGGTTTTTTGGGATTAGTTTATTTTGCTTAGCATGATATTCTCCAACTCCATCCATTTACTTGCAAATGCCATAATTTTATTCTTTTTAAAATTTATTTATTCTACTTAGGTATACATCATAGCAGAATGCATTTTGATTCATTGTACACAGATGGAGCACAACTTTTCATTTGTCTGATTGTATGTGATGTAGAATCACATCATATACACAGTCATACATGAAGCTGGGGCTATGATGTCCATCTTATTCCACCATCTTTACTGTCCCCATGCCCCCTCCCCTCTCCTTCCCCTTTGACCAAAGTTCCTCCATTCTTCCCGTGTCCCCTCCTACATTATGGATCAGCATCCACTTATCAGAGAAAACTTTCGGCATTTGGTTTTTTGGGATTGGCTTACTTCGCTTAGCATATTCTCCAACTCCATCCGTTTACCTGCTAATGCCATAATTTTATTCTCTTTTATTGCTGAGTAATATTCCATTGTGTACATATACCACAGTTTCTTTATCCATTCATCTATCAAAGGGCATCTAGGTTGGTTCCACAGTTTAGCTATTGTGAATTGAGCTACTATAAACATTGAAGTGGCTGCATCACTGTAGTATGCTGTTTTTGAGTCTATTGGGTATAGACCTAGGAGTGAGATAGCTAGGCCAAATGGTGGTTCCATTCCAAGTTTTCTAAGGAATCTCCATACTGCTTTCCAATTTGCAGTCCCACCAGCAATGTATGAACATGCCTTTTCCCCCACAACCTTGACAACATTTGTTGTTTGTATTCTTGATAACTTCCGACTGGCGTAAGATGAAATCTTAGAGTAGTTTTGATTTGCATTTCTCTAATTGCTAGAGATGATGAACATTGTTTCATATGTCTGTTGATCGATTGTATATCTTCTTCTGAGAAGTATCTGTTCAGCTCCTTAGCCCATTTATTCAGTGGGTTGTTTGCTCTTTTAAGTTTTTTGACTTCTTTATATATCCTGGAGATTAGTGCTCTATATGATGTGTGTGTGGCAAATATTTGTTCCCAGACTTTAGGCTCTCTGTTCACTTCATGGATTGTTTCATTTACTGAGAAGAAGCTTTTTAGTTTGAATCCATCCTATTTATTGATTTTGATTTTACTTCTTGTGCTATAAGAGTCTTGTTAAGGAAGTAAGGTCCTAATCTGACATGATGAAAATTTGGGCCTATTTTTTCTTCTACTAGGCGTTGGGTCTCTGGTCTAATTCCCAGGTCCTTGGTCCACTTTGAGTTGAATTTTGTGCATGGTGAGAGACAGGGTTTTAGTTTCATTTTGCTGCATATGGATTTCCAGTTTTCCCAGGACCATTTGTTGAAAAGGCTATCTTTTTTCCAATGTACGTGTTTGGCACCTTTGTCTAGTATAAGATAACCGTATTCTTGTGAGTTTTTCTCTGTGTCTTCTATTCTGTACCATTGGTCTACATGTCTATTTTGGTGCCAGTACCATGCCATTTTTGTAGTATAGTTTAAGGTCTGGTATTGTGATGCCTCCTGCTTCACTCTTCTTGCTAAGTATTGCTTTGGCTATTCTAGGTCTCTTATTCTTCCAAGTGAATTTCATAATTGCCTTTTCTATTTCTATAAAGAATAATGTTGGGATTTTAATTGGGATCTCATTGAATCTGTATAGCGCTTTGGGTAGTATGGCCATTTTGACAACATTGATTCTGCCTATCCAAGAGCATGGGGGATTTTTCCATCTTCTAAGGTCTTATAAAATGTCTTTCTTTAGTGTCCTGTAGTTTTCATTGTAGAGGTCTTTCACCTCTTTTGTTAAATTGATTCCCAAATATTTTTTTTTTTTGAGGCTATTCTGAATGGGGTAATTTCCCTAATTTCTCTTTCAGAGAGTTTATCACTGATGTATAGAAATGCAATCAATTTATGGGTGTTGATTTTATATCTTGCTACTTTGCTGAATTCATTTATTAATTCTAGAAGTTTTCTGGTGGAATTTTTGATCCTCTAAGTATCAAATCATGTTGTAGGCAAATAATGATAGTTTTAGTTCTTCTTTTCCTATTTGTATTCCTTTAATTTCTTTTGTCTGTCTAATTGCTCTGGCTAGTGTTTCAAGGACTATGTTGAATAGCAGTGGTGAAAGAGGGCATCCCTGTCTTGTTCCTGTTTTAAGAGGGAATGTTTCCAATTTTTGTCCATTTAAGATGATGCTGGGCTTGGGTTTAGCATAGATAACTCTTACAAAGTTGAGGTATATTCCTACTATCCCTAGTTTTTCTAGTGTTTTGAACATATAAGGATGCTGTATTTTGTCAAATGCTTTCTGTGCACCAATTGATAAAATCAAATAATTCTTATCTTTAAGTCTATTGATGTGATGGATTATGTTCATTGATTTCCATATGTTGTACCAACCTTGCATTCATGAAATGAACTCCACTTGATCATGGTGCACTATATTTTTAATATGTTTTCATATGCAATTTTCCAAAAATTTTTTGAGAATTTTTGCATCTATGTTCATCAGGGATATTGGTCTGAAATTTTATTTCTTTGATGTGTCTCTATCTGGTTTTGGTATCAGGGTGATTGCTGTCTCATGGAATGAGTTTGGAAGGGTTCCTTCCTTTTCTATTTCATGAAATAGTTTGAAGAGTATTAGTATTAATTTTTCTTTGTAGGCCTCATAGAACTCAGCTGAGAATCCATCTGTTCCTGGGCTTTTCATGGTTGGCAGGCTCTTGATGGCATCTTCTATTTCCTTGCTTGAAATTGACCTATTTAAGTTGTGTATGACCTCCTGGTTCAGTTTGGATAGGTCATATGCCTCTAGAAATTTGTCAATGTCTTCAGGGTATTCTATTTTAATGTAGTATAAATTTTCAAAATAGTTTCTAATTATCCTCTGTATTTCAGTAGTGTCTGTTGTGATATTTCATTTTTCATCATGAAGTTTAGTAATTTGTGTTTTTTTCTCTCCTTCATTTTGTTAGAGTGGCTAAAGGTTTGTCAATTTTATTTATTTTTTCAAAAGAACCAGCTATTTTTTGTCAATTTTTTGAATTGTTTCTTTTATTTCAATTTCATTGATTTCAATTCTGGTTTTAATTATTTCCTGTCTTCTACTTATTTTGGTGTTGGTTTTTTCTTCTTTTTCTAGGGCTTTGAGATGTAGAGTCAAGTCATTTATTTGTTGATTTTTTCTTCTTTTAATAAATGAGCTTAATGCAATGAACTTTCTTCTTAGCACTGCCTTCATGGTGTCCCAGAGATTTTGATATGTTTATCAGAGTTTTCATTTACCTCTAAGAATTTTTTTTATCTCTTCCCTGATGTCTTCTGTTATCCATGCATCATTCAATAGCATATTATTTAGTTTCCAGGTGTTGGAGTAGTTTCTATTCTTTATTCTGTCATTGATTTCTAATTTTATTCCATTGTGGTCAGATAGGATGCAGGGTAGTATCTCTATTTTTTTTTGTATTTGCTAAGACTTGAATTGTGACTTAACATATGATCTATTTTGGAGAAGGACCTGTGTGCTGCTGAGAAAAAAGTGTATTCACTCATTGATATATGGAATACTCTATATGTCTGTTAAGTCTAAAGTATTGATCATTTTATTGACTTCTATGGTTTCTTTGTTTAGTTTTTGTTTGGAAGATCTATCCAGTGGTGAGAGAGTTGAGTTAAAGTCACCAAGTATATTGTGTTGTGGTCTATTTGATTCTTGTAGTTGAGAAGGATTTGTTCGATATACGTAGATGTCCCATTGTTTGGGACATAGATATTTATGATTGTTATGTCTTGTTGATGTATGATTCCCTTAAACAGTATGAAATGTCCTTCTTTATCTTTTTTCACTAACTTTGGTTTGAAGTCCACTTTATCTGATAGGAGGATGGAAACTCCTGCTTGTTTACACGGTCCATGTGAGTGATACATTTTTTTCCCACCCTTTCACTGTCAGTCTGTGGATGTATTTTCCTGTGAGATGAGTCTCTTGAAAGCAGCATATTGTTGGATCTTTTTAAATTTTTATCCAGTCTGTCAGTCTATGTCTTTTAATTGATGAGTTTAGGCTATTCACATTCAGGGTTATTATTGAAATATTATTTGTAATCCCAGTCATTTTGGTTTATTTTTGATTTTTACTTTGACTTTGTTTCTCCTTTGATTGGGCTTTTTTTAGTGTAGTTCCTCTTTTTGTATATTTTCATTGTTGGTTATCATTTCTTCCTCATGGAATATTTTGCCAAGAATGCTGTGTAGTGCAGGCTTTCCTGCTGTAAATTCTTTTTTGTTTATCACGGAAAGTTTTTATTTCATCATCAAATCTGAAGCTCAATTTTGCTGGATATAAGATTCTTGGTTGGCATCCATTTTCTTTCAGAGCTTGGTATATGTTGTTCCATGATCTCCTGGCATTTAGGGACTGGGTTGAAAAATCTGTTGAGATATGAATTGGTCTCCCCCTATATCTAATCTGATTCCTCTCTTTTGCAGCCTTTAAAATTCTATCTTTATTCTGTATGCTAGGCATTTTCATTATAATGTGCCTTGGTGTAGATCTGTTGTAATGTTGTACATTTGGTGTCCTGTAAGCCTCTTGTATTTGATTTTCAAATTCATTTTTCATGTTTGGGAAATTTTCTGATATTATTTCATTGAAGAGATTGTGCATTATTTGGTTTGAAATTCTGTACCTTCTTCTATCCCAATAAATCTTAGACTTGGTCTTTTGATTCTATCCCATAATTCTTGTATGTTCTGTTCATGATTTCTTACCATCGTTAGTGTATTATCAATTTTATTTTCAAGATTGTATATTTTATCTTCATTATCCAAGGTTCTGTCTTCCAAGTGATCTAGTCTGCTGGTGATGCTTTCTATTGAGCTTTTTATTTGGTTTATTGTTTTCTTCATTTCAAGAATTTCTGATTTTTTTCATCTCTAGCTCTTTCTTAAAGTAATCTTTTGCTACCTATATTTGCTCTCTTATCTCTTTGTTGGAGTGACCAATGGTTGCCTTTATTTGCTCTCTTATTTCTTTATTGGAGTGATGAATTTTCGCCTGTATTTGCTCACTTAAGTCACTCTTCAATTCACAGATCATTTTAATTATGTACATTCTGAATTCTTTGTCTGACATTTCATCAATTGTGCTGCCAATGAATTCTACTATTGTAGTATCTAGGTTTATTTGGGGCACTTTCTTCCCTTGTTTTTTCATGTTGATCATGTAACTTCCTTTCTTGCAATGCCAATATGAGGTATTACAGTTTCTATCCTATAATCTCGTAGTGACACTACAGATTGCCTGTATCTCACCTTGGAGTTCACTTCCAGTGCCCAGCAGGTGTCCCCATTTGGGCACTACTGCCACTAAAAATGGTGGTGGTAGTGGAGGTAACTCATGATGGCAGTGGGTGTGGTCTTGGCTGGGCTCCCTGGGTAGTCCCTGAAGGTGATCCTGGGCCCTGGCTTATGCTCCCCCCATATGCAGGAACTCTGGAGGTAGTTCCAGACCTCACTTAGGTCAGGTCTCCACAGGGGTCTCCATAGGCAGTCCTTTCCCTGGGTCTGGATTCTCCTGTGGCTGGCCTGGAACTTCCATTTTAAAGGTCTCTGTCAACATTGGTATCAGTAAACACTTGCTCCAATTCTCAGATCTGAGATCAGAAACACCTTGCCTCTGACATTTTTCTATAGTTAAAATCTCAACATGCATGGTACATCTAGAGTAAAGAAAGTACCTCAAAATATCTCCCAATAATAAAGTGAGAAGAGCCTATACTGGCTGTTTTTCCCTCTAAACTTCATAAAGTATCTGGAAGCATTTCCAAATATTTTAGTAAATATTAAGTTCTCTAAAGATTTCAGGGGGAAAATATTTTCTTTGCTTCTCCAAGAAATCTGCTGCCTGTCTGTGTTCATTTGAAATATCACCCTTCTTCATTTAAGAACAATGGGGCACAAATGAGGCCAAGTGCAATTTTCTCATCTCTTTTTCTCTCTTGGCATTCTTATGTGTAGCTCTCCTTACTTACATTGTCCTTTTCCACGTTCTCTTTTAGACAAATCTAGTACTCAGCTAAACTGTCACTTCTTCTAGAAAGCTCCAGAAAGATTAAATGTCTTTCTCCCACTTTAATCTCCTTTCCTTTGACCAGATCAGGCAACTTCTAACTTTCCCTGTCACTTTTGCCTTTTTCTGTCATCATGCTTACCTTTATTTCTTCCCCTCCAGCAAGCACTCCTCAAATACAGACTACCTATTTGCATCTTATTAAACTTAATAAGTATTTGGAAAGTGTGTAATGGAGCTCTGACAATATGCTTTCTAACTCATTCATGAGAGGCATTCTTTTAAATTTTTTAATAAACTGCATTAATTCATTACCCTATTAAAGATATTTATTGAGAACCTACTATGTATCTGGCACTTTAAGCCCAGGAGGCAGGAAAAAAAATTTTTTAAATAAAAGTGTTCTCTTAGCAGCTCTGGAGGCTGAGGCAGAAGGATTATGAGTTCAAAGCCAGCCTCAGCAAAAATGAGGCACTAAGCATTCAGTGAGACCCTGTCTCTAAATAATATACAAAATACAGCTGAGGAAGTAGCTCAGTGGTAAAGTGCCCCTGAGTTCAATCCCTGGTACCCACAAACAAAAAGGTGTACTCTTAGAGCTTAGAGCTTATCTGATACAAGGGAAGACATACAACAAAGTAAACTAAAGGAAACAAAGAAACATTAAATCTATAATATGATGTCAAACAGTATTAAGTTCAATGTAGAAAAATAAATCAGAGCCAGAGATAAAAGGAAAATGCGTGGAATGGGGTTGTTTGGGATGGGGAGCAGGAAAACTCCTACTGGTCTCAAGGACATGAGAGGGCTAGCCATGGAAGGAAGAGCTGTCAGGCAGGGGAATAGCAAATGCAAAGATTTTGACATGTGATCATATTTCCTATGGGTGGAGAACATCAAGGAGCCTGTGAGATAAGAGCACAGCAAGGGCAGAGAGATAAGGGATGGATCTTAAGGTGGGCAGAGTTTTGACCATGCAGACATTTGCAGGCTCTTAGGGATAATGTGTGGAATGAATAATGCAAGTATGGAGGGGTCCAGTTGAGACCTTTAATGGGGGACACAATATGGTCTGATTTTTGGATTAGAAGGAGCAATTTGGCTGCCTGGGTAGAAACAGAAAGTAGGGAGATGTGGAAAATCATCCAGGAGTTTTCACAATAATCTCAACAAGAGATGGTGGTAGCTTTAAATGGTAACAGTACAAGTGGTGAGCAGTAGTCAGATATCAGAACTTTGAAGACAGAGCCAACAGAATTTGGCATTTACTCTCGTGATATTTTCAGTTTATTACAAAATTAGGATCAGGCTAAACCCATGATTAGCAACACACACACACACACACACACACACACACACACAGAGGCATGAACACGCATCAAAAACAGATATAGCTAATGACACAACAGGCACGATGTCCCTGGTTTAATCTGGGGCTCTAAGCACTATTTGCAGATGCTATGGCACTCTGACTCAGTTGCTCCAAGTGAGTCACCTCTGGATGCCTCTTCCAGCTCACTGGTATACAACTACAGCTTATCAGCATTCAGTTAACAAATGGATGGCCCTATCTGAGTCTGAATGTTGGAGTGCCCAAGAATGATTACTCCAACACTTCTGCCATCACAAAACCTGACAGGATGTCCACTCAGACAGGTTGGGCTGCCCCTAGCTGGACTCCAGAGATACAATGAAAATAGGTTTAGAGTGAATCTTAACTCTCTCACTTCTGACTGAGTAATATCTCCTAACCTCTTTGAACCTCAGTTTCCTCATTTGTGAATGCAGAAATTTTACAAACTGGAAGAGAAAACAGATATTCATTCCCAATTTGCTTCTTGTGCTTCAGAGTCTCACTCAGAATCTTCTCCAGGAAAGTGTGGCATCAAGGAAACACTGGTAAGATCACCAATTGGGATGTCAGTGGCACACAGAATTCACAGCTATGTCTAGGGTCAGAATCTGCATCTGCTCCAAACACCATTGGTGTGGATAAATTTCCATCTGAGTAGCTTCATTGGAAACACTGGATGTCTCTGCAACTTAGTCCAAAGACAGCTTCCAGCCTTGGGTTTCCAGTCAACCCCTTGACACTCTTTAGGGCAATGGTATCATCAGTGTGGCAACCAGCACATTTAGATGATAGCAGTGTCTCAGAAAGCAGGTATCTAATGAGATGTTTTTCAAGATTGGCAAGTCAGTCTCTTCACACTGCCTTTCTGGTCACTGAAGGGCTAAGGCCACTTGAATGTCATTCATTTTAAATAGTATTTTGAAAAGAAGGCTAAAATTGATCCAGCAGGAGAGAGGGAAGGAAAGAGAGGGCAAATGAGAGCCAAGGGTTAAGAGTTAAGCAATGTTTCAATACAAACAATGGAAATCATCAGCAGACACTGTGGGCAAATTACTTTCATATATAGAAATTATACCACAATAAAAGAGACTGATGGGTGCTTACACAGCTGTGGTTATTAGGACAACATAATAGTGTTTGTTCAAAAACATAATGGAGTAGCAGCAGGTTCGATGAGACAGGCTTTCAGACCTCTCCAACAATAGAGTAGGAACAAGTTCTAGATAAGCCAATAAAATAATTGGGAAAGAATAAAGATTGAGTCCTGGATTGATGTGATGTGAGAAGGGTTTTAACAAGGCTGCTTGTCTGGTATGTAAGATCAATTCTAGACATCTAACAGGTTAACACTCAATTTTCAGGCAACTTTACAAGCTGTGTATAGTTGGGCTGATGTTTCCAAATTACTTGCTTTGTTTCTAATTGAACTTTGAAATTTGAGGTGTGTGACAATTGGTGTCACAAGGGAGGTGGAACATGCAAAAACTTGTCCTCTACAAGATGTGAACACACCCCAATCCTAGATAATGCAATCATCTCCAAAAGTGCTTTAGAATGTATAATTTGGGGCAAATATATTGTTGAAGAACCAAAATAAGTTATGTCTCTCTTGTTGACATCATCTCTTAATATATTGTTTCAGTCAAAACTTGGTTGTCTCTTCTCAAGAAATGATATGGTTTTTTTTTCCTTTTCTCAGACAAATCTTACCTGAGCAAAATCATTTGGTTTTGATAAATACATTCTTTGATTCCATAGGTGAGATCACAACCCTTATGTACTTCTTGTCTCAACCTGAAATGTGGCTTTGGAATGCTACTTGCTGAAGTTGCCCAGAGGAGGAACAACTTGACTCATTACGGAAAACTAAATATAATCATACAGTGATTATTTATTCTATAGTTATTTATAAAGTTGTACCAAAAAGTAGAATCCATAGCTATAATTAAAAAGTTATTGGCATTATCAGCCAAGTGATTCTAATTTAAGAAAAGATACAATCACTGATCATACTTTCCTGGTTATCTTTTCTGAAAACTATCTTTCAGGTCCTATGACACTTAAAAATGAACTTGACAGCCCCACAGTAATGGAAGAGTTAATGAAGAGTTTGTAAAACTTAAAGCAAGCTTTCACAGTCTCATTTGTTTCTTTCTGTTCAACAAAAATAGGCCTTGAGAAGTTTTGACTGACACTTATGATAATTACCTTTGGAGATTAAAGTAATTTAGGGTTTCTCAAGGTTTAAAATTCATACACCATATTGGGCCTCACATGATTATGGCTTGCTTCCTATCATTTTAGTCGGGTGTAAAAATCCATTTGATGTGACTGTAATAGTCATTTTAATGGATATTGTTAATTCCTTGTTTTCAGCATAACAGATAAAGGGGATTTTAATTAAATTCATTGTGTGAGCATTTATCGGGGTTAAAAAGGTTCACAGAATTATTATTTTTCTGGCATGACATGTAGAGAATGTTGTAAAGACAAAAAAGAGAGCCATATCAGAGTGTAGCGGACATTAGAAGTCAGAATAGTTTTTTTTCCCCTTGTGGATGATGTGGCGGCTTCCTAGTTAAAATCCCTACAGGCTTCAAAAGTCATTTCCCAGTCCAAAGAAACTATGACCTCATGAAGGTAGCTAGGAATGAAAACTCCAACAAAAAAAATTCACTGGAACGCTGGATGTATTTTGGTGGAAGAGAAAACCCCAAATTTTGTTCATTCCATACAACCATTACCAAATAAATCATGTTGATCAACATCGCCCCCCCGCGGTTCTCCCCCCACTCTCTCTCTGTTACTAAGCCCAGAAACTCTACCCTTAGTCACAAACCTTTGGCATAAATTCTTCAGAGTTGTTAGACTATATTCAAGCAGTATAATCATTAAGTGTAAAAATACACTGAGGGGCTTCCATTGGGGGAAAAAATTTCCAAAAGTTCCAGTTCACCTCAGTCATAAATGAACCCATTATATTTCCATCCAATTATGCAATAAGTATATTTAGATATGCTAACAGTTATTGATGAATAGAATTACATATGATTTTTTTCTTTCTCAAATGACTATTATGATAATTATAATCTATATGTATGACTTTTGTAAATCTGCAAAATGCCTTGAAAAATTGAAAATGTA